>PVKE010002479.1:0-82424 GCA_004027555.1 Craseonycteris thonglongyai | reverse complement strand
TGGTACTTGCCATGTGCTAACCATTATTTAAAGGGCTTTATAAATATTAATTCATTTAATACTCCTAACAATTTTATGACATAGGAATCATTATTATGCCCATTTTTGAGGGGAGAAAACTGAATCTTAGGGAGGTCAAGTGAATTGTCCAAGATCACTCATCTAGCTAATGACAACATATACAATAAAACAAGAAATACAAATTTTAAGACCCAACAGGTGGAAAACCCAGGGAAATAAATGCTGCTAAAAAATTCATCACAAAATTTTACAATGAGCTTCCTAGCAGCCCAAAGGAAAAGGGAAATGGGGTGGGTTTTAGCCATAGGTAACATCTTACAAATTGTAGGAAAGCTTTGTGAGGCTAAGACAGAAACAGTAAGTGGTGTGGGGTAGTCAGTGTGACCAACACTACTCTAGAAGGCAGAGAGTCAAACAGAGAGAAGAGTCAGAGGCAAGAGGAGAAAGTAGACAGAGGTATCAAAAAGATCAGCAACGGGAGAAGACGGGATGCTCAGTGGGTTAAGCGCTCACTTTGCAACCCTGGGGATCGAGGATCGAATCCCGGCCCTGGCCCGTGCGGAACCATATGCTGAACTGGGGAGCGCCCCCAGTTCAGTTCTCACCAGGGTGAGACCCCGGCCCAGTTCCTGCCCTGTGCAGCCCTGCGCCCTCCTGTGGAATAAAACTATGTGGAAAAACCAATGATGTGCAACTATGGAGACTGTTCTGGGCCCTCCCCCTTCTCTGTCTCTGTCTCTGTATCTCTCTCTATCAAAAACAATAAAAATAAATCTTTAAAAAGATCAGCAACAGAGGTGGGTGAAGTAAAAACTAGGAGGATGAGGCCGGACATCCCAAACACAGAGAAGGTAAGGGTCAGTGTAAGCAGCGGACACACAGTAGTATCAGCACCCACAAAAATCCTGCAAATACAGGATTGCAATCATGAAATCCTTCAGCTCCTTGCTACTTAAAGTGTGGTCTTCGGACGAGTAGCATTTGCATCACCTGGGAACTGACCAGAAATACAGCATTTCAGGCCTACCCAGTTTTCCACCAAATCCGAATCTGCATTTTTAGCAAGATCCTCAGGTGACCTGAATGCCCGTGCGGAGTTGAAAGGCACTGATTTGCCATAGACTTCGGTGAGTTCGCACACCGCCATCCCTCCTGATCTTCATACGCATCATACACTACAAATAGGCTTTTTGTACCCACTTCACAGATGAGGACATTGAGGCCCACGGTCACAGTCACACACCTAATGAGTGGCCAGAGCTGGGATTTGTTCCTGAGTCATTCTGCTTCGAAGTCACTGCTCATTGGTAATTCAGTAGACACCCCTCCTACGGGCCAGAGAAAACAGTGACCTGGCCAGGACCACAGAGGAGCCCGCTGCAACCTGTATCCGGGTTTGTCACAGTGAACGCGTCCCCGTAGAAGGGACGAAGAGAAAGGGCAGAGACTGGAGTGGGAACCATCGCTGTCTTCTGCGAAGGCACAGCCAGGGCCTCCTGAGAGCAGGGCGAGTCCGTCTCAGGAAACAATCCCCCGGAGGTTGTCACAAGGGCCGCGTGGAGGACGCTGCAGGCGTGGCACGCTGATGGCTCTAAGCACCCTCTGCTGCCCACCCCCAGCTCAGAGAGCAGCAGCGGCCTGAGCCTTCTGTTCCGTTAGTTCAGCGAAATGTCAGTGTGGGGGCAAATTGAGAGTGAGCGTGGCTTTCATGTGCCAATTAGTCACGTACCGCTTGTAACCGCTCCTGTGTGTGTGTGTGTGTGTGTGTGTGTGTGTGTGTGTGTGTGGTAAGTTACTTAACTTTTCCTTGATGTGTGCTCGGTCTCCCCCACTCGAGTCTGAGGAAGTTTCTGGTGGGCCAGGATTGTGTTGTGTTTAGCTGGGGCCCTCGGGGCACGAGCCTGCACCCGTGTGTGTTTAAGGTTTGGGGGATGGCTTGCCTCTTCTGGAGAGCCAGCCTCTCCTGGTCCCTCAAGCCCCCTCCAGGGAGATGGGTCGTGGTGGGTGGAGGTGACGAGTCCTGATTGTTAAGAGGGTCCATCGTATGGCCTGTCTGGGCCTCAGGGAATCCCTGGCGGGCCTCACCCTCCACCTTTCATCTTCATGGGAAACAGCAACATCAGGGTGGCATGTGGGTGTGTGGTGTGAAGGCTGAAGGTGGGGTTGTCGCCCGGGGAAGCTGTTTTGCTGTGTTGTTTTCCTGCCTCTTCCTGAGGAGATAAGATCTAGACAGGCTTGCGGTTCTCTCCCACCAACCCCTGAAAGGTGACAAGCGACCAAGTTCCCATTTCTCAGGGGCCTCCTTAGAATCACGCCCCACATCAAGATCTGTAGTGAGACCCGGGCCACACAAAAGCCGCAGAGGAGAAAAGCAGAGCTTCCCAGAATGCAGGGGAGATCGAGGTCTGAACGTCCCCATCTTCTCAGATGCCCTGCGGGCAAAACTGACGCGCATGGGCCGCCAACCCAGTACCTCGCAGAGGGCGAGCCTCAGGCCGAAGGTCACTGGGGATGCTGCCACCCTCCCCAGCCCTGGGAGCTGGGGGCAGATGAGGACTTCGAAGAGAACTAAGGGTGGGGGTCATCGGGGAGCCTTGGGAGACAGAAGCAGATGGTCATGGAGAGACAGAAGAATCCCAAGTCTCATACTCGTAAGCCCACGTGGCAAGTTCACGAACTTAATGGTCAGACATTGCTTGGACCATTTGAGAGGGAGAAGCAGCGAGAAGGGATAAATGGCTATGCAGACGAACCCTGCCTCCGACCGGGCTCCGAAACCCCGTTCCAGCTGCCAGGTGCCCCAAGGTACGACTGAGCCAGGCCGCCTGCCTCGCCTGTGCCGGGCGTGTCGGTAGCCCTGCTCAGTCACCTGGTGGCAGGTTTGCTGATCCTCGGGGTGTTCTGCTGGCCCCCGAAGAGGAAAACCTAATTTCGATCACACCTTCCTCCTCCAAGCCTTCTCCTTCTCCTTCATTCCTCCTCAGACGCCCTCATGTTATGTCATCTTGCTGCTAATATTCACAGAGAAGTCAGAAAGCATGAGTATGACAGATAGCACAGTGCCGAGAGCTTGGAAGGACAGAGGGTAAAAGACTGAAAGATGTCTCCTTTTATTTAAAGAATTGTGCTCTCCTGGCCTGAGGTCCCAGAGGTCAGGCAGAGGAGAGAGAGAGAGAGAGAGAGAGAGAGAGAGAGAGACCTTATGCATTTCCTGGTATGAAAAACAGCAAGACACAGAAGCAGCTCTGGCCCCCTGTGACCTAGGCATGGCCTCCCCAAATGACCAGTCCAGCAGCCCCCAAGACACATCCGCATGAAACGCATAAAAGAATCTGGCCTCCAGAATGGAGGGTGTGGGAAGAGAAAGCTGCAGAGCCTGATTGTGGAAACGAGACTGTGTAGACTGAGTGTATAGGGGCTTAGCTGGTTCCTTTCCTGGTTAGAAAGCACTGAGTCTCTCTCTCTCTCGCTCTCTCTCTCGCTCGCTCTCCTCTTCTTGGTTGTGTTAGTACAGTTCATCACAGGTAAGGTATGAAGTCCCCCAGACCGAAGCGGGTAGCGGGACTCTGGCTAACTGAGGTCAGGTCAGAATGGGTTTGAGAAGCCAATGGAATGGAATAATTTGGGGCACGTCAGGTAGACCCAGAGCACGCCTTAGTTCTAGTTTAATGTCCTACCTCCGCCCAGCACATCCGGAACCTTCCAAGAGGTACACAAGGTGTCTGCCCAGGGCAGAGCCCTGTGACCATTAGGAGCACAAGCGACCAAACCCCAGGTCCCGTATTCTGGCTCCGCCTTATACTCTGTAACCTTGACTAGGCCATTTGCCTTCCCTGCACCTCATTTTCTCACATGAGAGTGGTCTCTGGCAGGACCAAGTGAGATACGGTGTCTGCCTAACACAGTGCCTGAGCGGATCAAAGGTCCAATACCTAAGGCATCCAAGTCACCCTGATTATTTGTATTGCGATTCTCATTGTTTTCTCCCCGGATCGGTAGCCTGAAGGTGGGTCTACCTTTTGCACTGAATTTGGTGACACCAGAATCCTGTTGCATGCCCCTGGGGTCTGAACCTGCTTCTTCATAGACGGAGCGACTAACTCCATGAACATGCCCTCGTCGAGGTTGTGCCAACTCCGACTGAAGTGACTGAACAGGATAGCAAGTAGCAGCTGTGACAAGGTTTCTGCCAGTCACTGCCCCGCATGGCTGCCTCCGCTTCTCTTCCTCTTCCTGTCCTCTTTGCTGATCTGGACTCAGCCTGGTATTCTTGTCACATGGCTGTGGCCCAGGTGAGCTCAGCTCAGCGTGAAACAAACAGCTCATCCAAAGGCACCTCACCACCTGGGGAGGGTGGAGGGGGGAGGCAGCCCCGCTGCATCTGCTGTCCTCTCACGGGTGGCCTCTTTCGGTTCCATCTTACAAAAAGCCAGGCAGAAAGCGTTCGCGTCTGCTCTGGCAGCCAGCCCTCCACCCCTAATTCTTGGGGTGCTGGGTGGTCCGCACCGGCTCTCCCGCTTAGCCCTGTCCGGGGGTCGCCACTTTGCTTTGAAAGACATCCGGGCACACTTGGTTTTCAAAAGGGCTTTTGTGCGTGTTTGTTATTTTTTGAACTTCAGCGTTAGATCCGTTTGGGTGTTCTCCAGAGGGGAGCCACGCTGGGTTGGCACTCCACCGCCCTGGCGCCCACACGCTCTCCTCCCTCATCCCCAGCATCTCAAACCAGCTGCTGGGTTGTGCATCTGAGGCTTCTCTCGGGTTCTCGGGCCGTGGGGTGTGTTTTATAAACACAAGGTCCGTTTACACCGCCTGGGAACTTAGGGGCTTTCCTCTCTGCGGGAAACAGCTGTGGGCAGCGTGACCGGCCTTTGCTTTGTGCAGAGCCAGGCGTCGCCTCTGGTCCTGCATGTGGGGCAGGTGCTCTGGCTGGGTTCCTGCTGTGATGCCTGAGGATTCTCCCAGAAATGCCAAGAAGGGAAGCTCCTTACGCTGTCCTCCCTCGTTTCCAGTTCGGTGGCTCACACGTGACTTTGCATACCACAACCCCTGTCCCCCCTATGTGTTCACCTTCACGCCGTCTGCCAGTAGCACCTTCCCCCATCTGACTGCGGTGGGCCTCTGAGGTCACAGAATCTTGAAATCATAAAGCTAGAAGGGATGTCGAAAGAGTCATTCAGCCATCCACTTAGATGAGCACTTACTATATCCAAAGCCCTCCATGGGTGAAGGACAGTGAACAAGACCAACTCTCTGCCTCAGTTGAAGCAATGGACTTCTTCCTGGCTTTGTTGTCACCTCTGTGAAGCCTCCTGGGACCTCCTGGGACTGGTTCAGGCTCTTCCTCTGTGGTCCCACCTCTGCTGACTGCGGTCATGGCGTCTGCAGGCTTCGATGACATGATCTTTGTGTGTTTCTTCCTCAGAGAACGTGAGCTTCCAGAGGGTCGGACGTGCTAGCATCAAGTTTTCATAAAGGCAAAATATGACAGGAGGAGACACGCTTTATTAGCCACGAATAACAGTAGATTTTGGATTAAACCTTCAAGCAAGATCAGGTGGGTGAGGGAAGCCAGGATGGCTCAGCAGGTTAAGCGCTCACTTTGCAGCCCCAGGGACCGAGCATCCAATCCCGGCCCCGGCCCATGCGGACCCATATGCTGAACTGAGGTGTGCTTCCCATGCGGGAGGCCCTCAGTTCGGTTCTTGCCCCCCGTTTCGGCCCCTGGCTCGGGGTGGGGGGGGTGCCTCCCATGCAGGAGGCCCCCAGCCCAGTCCCTGCCCTATGTCGTCCCCGCCCACCTGTGTGGAATGAAACCATGTGGAAAACTGATGACGTACAACTATGGAGACTGCTCTGGGCCCTCCCCCTTCTCTCTCTCTCTCTCTCTCTCTCTCTCTCTCTCTCTCTCTCTCTCTCTCTCTCTCCCTCTCTCTGTCTGTCTATCAAAAACAATAAAATAAACCCCCAAAGAAGAAGAAGAAGAAGAAGCAGGTCTCCCTTGGTACAAAGAGGAGGCATGACATTGATGGAAGCAATTTCCAAGGAGAACTGCTGGCTTATTTCCCGAGCTCATAAGCAGAACATAGAAGAAAGCTCCAAATGCCCCGGGTACATGGAGCCGAGCCACCAATATATGCCAGCCGGAGCCACGTGCTGCTGCAGGAACCAAGACGGGGCAGAGAGAGGAGCTTCTCTGGCGGCAGATGGCTGTCCCATGCGTCCTCAGCAGCCTCGGTTCCCAGGGTTGTTCCTTGCTGTTGGGCACCAGCTGGCAGAATGTCATGTTGGAAGAGAGTACAGGCTGTGAGCTTCCAGATAAACTGAATCGTTGTAACAGACTTGGCTCGGTGTGGCTGCACAATGCCAAGACGGCGGGGCGGGGGGCGGGGGACTTGTCGCTGACTCAGCACAGGTGTGAAGCTGCCATCCAGTTTGCCAGAGGAAGGGAAGTTCACCGGCCGGGGTCTCAGCGGCCCTGAGCCCGGCCCCAAGGTGTGAGGTCTTGGAGGGCTTGCAGAAACCGAAAGCTGAGCTGAGGTCTCCCGGCAATATTAAAGCTTCCCCCCAAACCACCCCAAGGAGCCCGAGGACCTGCCCCTCAGTCTTACCCTGAAATTGCATCTACGGCCAGGTGGTTAAGAAGTCTAGCTCTGCTGCCATACCTCAGGAGATAACAGCCAACCAACTTCCCTGGACCAGGTGGCATTCTGGGATTTGCCTGGAGAAAGCCACATTTATTACACGCAAACCCCAGAAGGCTAACAGTCGGGAGGAAGAAGGCAGTGGGGTACGGTAAGGAAGGGACCCCCGCCTTAGCGGAGGCAACTAAAACAGAAGGGAATGAAGCCAATGGTCATCTTACGAGAGCTGAGCCCTAGAACTCCTTCCTGAGGGGAAGCCGGGATGGCTCAGTGGGCTAGGCGCTCACTTTGCAGCCCCGGGGACTGAGGATCGAATCCCGGCCCCGGCCCGTGTGGACCCATATGCTGAGCTGGGGAGTGCCCCCAGTTCAGTTCTCACCGGGGTGAGACCCCGGCCCAGTTCCTGCCCTGTGCAGCCCCGCCCACCTGTGGAATGAAACTATGTGGAAAAATCAATGACATGCAACTATGGAGACTGTTCTGGGCCCTTCCCATTCTCTCTGTCTCTCTCTCTCTCTGTCAAAAACAATAAAAATAAATCTTTAAAACCTTCCTGCCTTCAGCTGCCGGTCAGCCAGGCAGCTCCCTGAGGGTGGCTTGTGAGTGGGATGCACTCAGGGACTCCAGGTTCCATGTGGGCCACCCCACCCCACCCCACCCGCTGTAGCGAGACCCCCCAGGGCAGCCGAGTGGGAGCGGGGCGGTCCATTCCAGTGCGCAGGTGCTGTGGCAGCTGCTGCCTTAGTGAGGCCACATCCCCTCATCCCTTCCCCTCTAACCAAGATGCCCTAAGTGGGGGACATTCGTGAGTTTTCTTTGTGTTCTCAACCTGAACACCCTCCCAACCCCTTGGGCATCAGACACAATGGATTTCCACTTCTTTTCCAGCGGAGGTTTCTACACCCTGTGACCCTTGACCTGGCTTCTCTTCAGCACAGGCCTGCAGGACACAGCCCCCTTGGACCACTCCTCAACCCCCTGCTGAAGACCCCCCCGACAGCCCTGCACCCCACAGGCAGCAGAAGGCTCTGCAATGACAGAGCTCCCCCTGCTGACAGCTCACTGCAGTGGCCGGTCCAGAAAGAAGACGTGTCTCAGTCTCTCTCTCTCTCTCTCTCTCTCTCTCTCTCTCTCTCTCTCTCTCTCTCTCTCAAGCTTCTGTGAGATTACGTTTCCTGAGTACCTTCCAGCTGCCCTCACCCCTCCACTTCCAAATCAGAAGCTTTATCCGGGAGAGCGTGAGAAGCAAATCCCTTCAGATCCGTGCCGGGCATCCCTGGGCAACACGGAACTGCGGGCAGGTCTGAAAATGACACCCAGACCAGGCTCTTAACCCCAGGATGTGTCCCAGGGTGCTCACGGCACCCAGCTCAAAGAATCACAGGTGCCAGGCGATTCCAATCGGCGCCCGTGCAGACTGTCACCCAGAGAGCTGGCCTCTACCTCCCCTGAGGATTCTCGGACTGGGCCCACCTCTCACGCCGCGAAGCCCCAGCTCTGAGGCACCTGCTCATGCCCATGCCATGAGTAATCATATCATATGCTTGGGTCTCTATGTACATGACCTTGGTTATGTCACTGAATCATCAACACCAGCCAGTACAACCCCCCCACAAAGCAGATGTCGCTGATCAGATGAGGAAACTGAGGCATGGAGAGATGAGGTGACCTGCCAGAGCTGGGAGCTGAGGAAGCACGCGGGGAACCAGGAAGCCTCTGTGGCCTGAGCCTCTCAGGATCCTTCCAGAAGGAAACAAAACTGTCCCTCCCTAGGCACTGAGGTCAGCCCAGGGACCCTCCCCAGAGATCTGCAGCCTGAGGGGAGGCCCATCAACACTCCTGGAGAAGCAAAACAGACGAAGGGAATACACACAGACAGGCTGGTGGCCTTGACTGGCCTCTCCTGTCTCTTGTGACCACCACTCTGAGACGCATCTGCAGAAGGACCCCGAGAGCAGTCCCCGGGTTCCACTTTAGGGCATCTCCCATCACAGCCAGGTTGGCTCAACCCGGCACCTCCACCACGCGGCATAGGATTCCCCTTGAGGTCATTTTGGCTGTGAGACAACACGCGCTAATTTGCTCACATTTATGAGTTGATTCATCAGTCAGCATAAATGAATGCTAATTGGCTCCATGTAGTAAGATGGTGTGGTTGCTCATCAACCAGGCTCACAGATAAAAGATTTACCAGTCACTTATGTATTCCTGTGTTACTCCATAGATGCTACCTAGTACCTTCCAGAGGAAGACACTCTATAGGGGGCTTGAAAAGATGAATAAAATAGTCCTGCCCTCAAGTAGCCAAGATAGGAGAAGTCCTCAAAGAAAGGAAAACTATATATGCCAAGTGTCTCTGGGGGTGCTTACGGCCATGACAGAACAGAGAGGGGGTGGTCGGGTCCCTGTGGGCAATCCCAGAGGGCTTCATGGAGGAGGTGAGATTTGGGCTGGATCTTGAAAAGTGGATAGGAGTAGAGCAGACAGAGAGGGTGGGGTACGCATGCCAGGGAGAGAGCACGCGTGTCCAGTGGCCAAGGTGGGGAAGCAGAGGGTGTTTTTTGGAAGCAGTGAGGATTACTGAGAGACAGTCGTGGTATTCGTGTGTCGAGAGTAGTTCACAAGCATTGCTTGGGCCCTGCTGTGGGCCAGGCTCTGCGTGACATATGCAGCCTCTGTGCTGGTCACGCGGACACATTTGTAAGCCAAACACTCCAGGTCCCTGACCTCACGGACTTACAGTCCCTCCAAGGATGAGGCTGAAAAGAAAGATGGAGGACGCCTCCCCCCCAACCCCCCCACCCCCAATGCTGCCCTTCTAAGTAGTTTGGGGATTTTTTAGCTGGCACTGGGGAGTTAGTAACAGTGTTTAAGCTGAAAGGTTCAGATCAGAGCCTTTAGGAAGACTGGTGTGGCCCCAGAGTCTAAGGCAAGTTTAAGAAAAAAGAGGACAAAAGGGAAACTCCTGTTGGGAAGCTGTTGGCAATAACCTAGATGCGACATGAAGACAGGTAGGAAGGAAAACGAAGGTATGAAGGGAGCGGATACTACCCTAGACTATGCTCAGTCTGGGGACGAGCCAGATGCAGGAGGTGGGGCAGGAAAAACATCAGACGGGTCAGGCTCTGGAGCCTATGGGACCAGGAGAACATTGGTACCATTAGCAAACATCAGAAGTCAAGAGGAACACGTTGGGATGGGAAAGATGATGAGTTCGGGAGGATATGACCCATGTCCAGCCACCCAAGGAGGCTGGGGTGTTCCATTCAAAGAGAGGCGAGAACAGCCAAGAACTCACAAGGAGGGGGTCACGGGGAAGGGAGGAGACATTTAAAAATGGCCAAGTCGGGCTAGATAGTGAGTGGTCCCATCTCCTCAAGACCCTGACACCTATTGTTCTTTCTCCCAAGCTCTTTAAAAGACACGTTCTCTCCTAAAACCCTAGCTTCACTCCCAAGGAGACCCATGCCACAGAGAAGCCAGTAGAAACATGCGTGACAAACGTGCTGAGAGACTGAAAGGGATTTGGAGTCTAGGGGTGGTGGGTGGTCCGGGTCTTCATCGCCAATGTCCCTTGCAGCCCTCACACTTTGTCTTGGGTTTTCCTCTCTATGCTCCCCCCCACCCCACCCCCCACAACTCCTGGTCCAAAGGTCCTGACTCCTCAGTTTCCCATAAGCCCCAGAGCTCAGGCTGCTGCTGATCCAGAAGCTGATTACTCCGGGCTTCAGAAAGACCAGATCAGAAGTCACGCTCTTGGCCAGCACGCAGGACCCCGTCCCTACCCTACCCCCTGTGTCACACGCCATCAGAGGCAGGCAGGCCCAGGCAGGCCCAGGCTGGGATGGGAAAGTGACCTCCCTTTTAAGTTGACCCCAAGTGCTTGTGCTCTAACCGAGTGTGTCCTTTGGGACCAACCTCCCAGGGACTCAGGCTTGCAGCAGCCAAATACAAACACCTTCGACTGCAAGCCCACCGCCAGCGTCCCCCAAAGAGACTGAAAAGCAACTTCCCGCCAAGTGGAGCTGCTACACTGAAAAATCACTGGTAAATGACCCGCTCTCTGTGCCTCTCCAGCCCTGGAGACTAGAGGAAACGTGAGCACCGTTCTTTAGAGGAGAAAGGAGATTCTTCTTTCTGGAGAACGGCGGCCACGTTCCAGGCACTCGGAGCTGTGAAGATGAGCAGCGTCCCCCAAGAGAGGCCCAGAGAGGGACAGTCCCGGCCGGCAAGCACCAGCAGAGCCAAGCCCCCGGCACGGCAGCATCACCAGACACCCGCCTGGGCTCACGGCTCGCCATGCTCTCGCCTCACCCAGGATGGCCAACTCCACATGAAAGGACAGAAGAAGCCAACGGGATTTTTCCTAAGAAGTATTTTTTGCAGCTAATCCCCCCTTTGTAACTGTTGGGCTTCCCGGGGCTGGCGGCGAGCCCATCAGATAACAGTGCAGCTGTGATCGGAGAAACGTGAGAAGAGGCGCAGATTAATAAAGGTGAAAAACATGTTTGGGAACTGTGTCTGAGGGGAGGTCCGAGAGGCGTCCTCAGAGGGATACCCGGGCAGCTCAGGGACCCCAGAATCCATGCCACCCAGAGGCTGGGGCCAAAAGTTGGCAGCTGGTTTCTCTTTTTGCACAGCCATTTGCTCACTGAGCCTTCCTGAGTTGGCTGAATGGCAAATGGCAACCAAATGACAAGAGTTGTCACATCACAGAAGGCACATTCTTGGGGTGTCTCTGACCCCCAGCATTGAGTCGAGGACACACATTGGGGTGGCAGCCTGAGGCAACAGTATGCTCCCCTCCCATTCTGCCAATTCCCCTCCAAGCAGCTCCTTCTGAAGATAAAGCCGTAGGGCGAGGGATTTGACCAATGACCATGAGTTAGGGCAAGCGGTCCGTCAAGTTCATGGGTGAAATGGAGATACCAGGACAGAGAACTTCTGAGTTAGGGAAATCTTAAAAACTCTGGGTTTTGTATGAATGACCAAGTATAGAATGCAAGTCCTATACTTCTTGGCTACGCGATCCAAGGACTCCTACATAGATGAAAAGAAGAGGAAGAAGAGGGAAGAGCTGAGTTCCTGTTTACCTCTCTACCTGTTTCTCCAGGTTCCCTCCCTCCCTCATCATCTATGACTAGATCCTAAAGACAGACCTCCCCCCAGACCAGCCCTCAGGATTTCTTCAAACCTCATCACACGGTTCTTGCAGGGCTCAGAGGCCAAGGCCGGGAAGGTCTGAGGTCCTCCTAGACCAGGGGTCTCCAAACTATGGCCCGCGGGCTGGATGTGGCCCGCAAGGCCCTCTCATCCGGCCCGTGGAGACCTTTTTATCTGAATAAAATAATATTAAATAAATCATTAAAAACAACATCTATGTTTGGATTCTTTTTTATTTGGACCTCGAGTGTGTCGTCGGCCCCCAAACTGCTGTTTGATAGTTAATGCGGCCCGCGGGCTGAAAAGTTTGGAGACCGCTGTCCTAGACCATGGCTTTGCTGACCCACTTCACCTGTCACACCCCCCTGCCTGACTCTCATCTCATCAGCCGTCCAGGCTCTGGCTGCGGCACAAGGGTGCTGGTCTGTACAGGTCAGACCTCACCTGGTCCCGAGAGTCTCCTGCAAGGTGCCCCTCAGCAGGGCTGGAGCAGGCTTCCCCGGGGCGGCCTAGTTCTGACCACAACTCTGAAGTGGAGCAGCGCAGGCCATGCAGGAGCCAAAGCCCGGCTCAGGTTCTCACAGCAAACAGAGACAGGGCACCAGGCAGAGGCCGTGGCAAAAGCCCTCTTGGGTGGTTCTCTTGGCTGCAACACACCTGCCCCAGCCCCTCCACCCACTCTCCACCCCCAGGGGCTGGGAAGGAAACCCCGCCACCAGCCCCAGTCCCCACTGCGCCCAGGGAAGCGTCCAGCCCTACTGTGTTCTCAAGGGCTGAGGCCTGGGATGAGGACAGTCGCCCAGAACGCCAGGCCTCTTTGGGGTGGGTGGGGACCGCAGAAGCCCCCCACCACCACCACGGGTGGGAAGGAGAAAAAGGAGTCTTGTTTCCCGGGAGGCTTCCCTCTGCCCTGGGGAGAGCAGCTCCCCAGAAATGACACTTCAGGGCCTGGCTTGGGGCCCTGAGCGCATAGAGCTCCGGGTTTGGTTTCCCCTTTATAAACGGAGGGAGGCCGGCCAGGAAAGGAATGCTCTGGGTGAGAAACACAATACTTCTGGGTCCAGCCCAGCAGGCTTGGCCCTGGGAAGAGCAAACAAGATGCCTGCCCTGTCCCAGCAGGTCTGTGGCCGCTGGCCGCCAGCTGCCACTCACGGAGGCTGCGGTGTGGACGTGGGGGGGAGGGCGGGGAGCCTATCCCGGGGTGGGGGTGGGGGGGCAGGGTGCTGGGGAAGATCTCCAGTCCAACCCCAAGCTCAACATGTAATGCCACCAAACCAGCAGACGAGCTCTGCACCCACGTGCACCTCATGCCATCTTGGTCCCCATTTTCCACACTGACCCAGGCCCCAGAACCCAATTGTGCATCCAGGGGTTTTTTTCCCCCAGACACCCCAAAAGTTGAGAATTGAGGGACTTCCCAAACGCTACCTGCCCAGTCGGTAAGCCTCCCCCAACGGACATATATGTATGTGCTTTGCACATCAGAAGCCAGGAGCAAGCCCCTGTGACCCGAATGGTCAGCCCCAGAAGTAACACGTTAACAAGCAGCCTTGACAGACATTACTTCCCAACTCTTCACAAACTTCTCAGTTAGGTATTCTCATCTCCCCACATGTGACAGACGTGAGGGGCGAAGTCAGGTCTTGATCCCACGCTACCTAACGCTCCATTTCACACACGATCTGTGTGCTACCAACCTAGCAGTTGGATCATTGGAGATCACAGCCATCACCTTGGGGATCAGTTATAACTAACCGTGGCTTTGCTACCCCCTGGCTTTCCCAACCTGGCCGACCTGTGAATGAGAGGTTGTCACCTGGCAGCCTGAGGACAGACGCTGGGACAGACCTCCCTGACCCCTGACCCCTGCAGGCAGCCAGCCCAGCGGGGCCCCGCCCCCCCAGGCGCCTGTCCCCTCTGGCTCCGCCCCCCCAGGCGCCTGTCCCCTCTGGCTCCGCCCCCCCAGGCGCCTGTCCCCTCTGGCTCCGCCCACCCCACCCCACCCTGCAGACCAGCGCCCGGCCCGCTGTTTGCTTTGCTGAGCGTTTCCGTTGGCTCGCGTGTGGGTGTTTGTTGTTTTACTCCTGCAGATGGCAGACAGCGCGCCCTCCCCGCCCTCGCCCCGTCCCGAGGGCAGAACAAAAAGCCTCGCAGGTGAACGGCCCTGTCTGCCGGCGTCTTTTATCCAAACCCAGTCCGGACAATATCTTTCCAAAAGTCTTTCAGCTGGCCCATCCTCGGGGGCTCCTCCAACATCCCCCTGCCCTCCCCGAGACATCTGCTCCTCCCTTGGGACAAAGGACACGCGTTCCAAAGGGCTGCTTGGTTTGTTTGGGGGATGGGGTTTGCTTTGCTTTGCTTTGCTTTTTGGCTTTCATCCCTCATGCACACCCCCCACCCCACCCCAGAACCCAGGGACCCCCATGCTGCAGAAACTTCTGGCAAGAAGAGAGGCGTGTGTGGATCTGGGGAAGGTAGAAGGTAGTTCTCATCCTCCATGCCCAGAACTTCCCTCAGCAGAAGGGCCCCCAGGGACGCTCCCCTTTCAGTCTGAAGGGTGGGGTTTCTCCGTTTTTAAAGCAAGTGACTCTCATCCCCAAATTCTGATCTGGCCGCCAAAGCTGTACTCAGCTTGGGGACTGGAGTCGCTTCCTCTGGCATCGGCTGTCAGGGCCCGTGCCTGAGCAAGAGGTTCCGCAGCCAATGCCTGCAGCCACCCCCTGCACCCCCACACAGTCCCGGGATCAGGAAGCCAGGCTGGGCACCCCATTCCCAACCTGTGGTCTCTTCCCTGCTTCTGCTGCTCTGCCCAGTTTCCCAGCTTGAAAGCTTGACTACCCAACCCTCCCGGGTTTTCTTTTCGGCCCTGGGCATGTGTTGGGGCATGCCATCAGCAGCCCATCTTAGCGGTCAAAGGCTCATCTCATCCCCGCTCTCACGCTCAGCTCAGATCTGCAGGATCCCCAACGGCCACTCACTCCGGACCCCTGCTGGGCAGCATTTTATGTCCACCTAAAAGCAGGGCGTTGGAGATGTCCTAACCCACCCTGGCTTCAAGAACCTAGAGGCAGCTCAAGATGCTGCCCAGCAGAAAAGACAAAAGGAACGAGCCAGGGCATCGACAGAGCCATCCAGCCGTCTGCAGGGGCACCCCCTGCCAGTCCTGCACAGGGTCCCGGACTCCCTAGATGGGACGCCCTAGCTCACAGGTTACACTGCTGAGTCCGGCTCATACAGGCCAAACGCTCGCACAGAAAGAGAACGCGGCCCCTGGTATGTACCAGCTGCCTCGCCCGGTCCCAGGGGCACAACGTGACCCAGTGCACATTGGCAGGCTGGACCCCGTGTTTCCAGCATGAACCCCCCGACTCACGCAGCCCTCGGACCTCGAAGGCCTGGCCCCTTCCTCAGGGAAGCCAAGGCCTCTCTTCCAGCACTTCGCCAATTCCAGCAGGTACTTTAGTTACGTCGGTCCGGTCCGCATTCTATCTGTCAGCTCCTGGAGGGCAATGCTGCCTCATGCATCTCCGCCCACAGCACCTAGCCCTGGACCTCCCACACGGCAGACACTGAACACTTGCTGGGTCAGTAAATCCAGGAAAATGCCCCCCTCCCCGTACACCCCTCCCCCCACGTCCTTCTGAGTAGGCCATTAGGGATCCTGGCTAATGGTTGAGAGGAGAAAAAAAGAAAACCAAAACATGTCTTCATCTCCTTAGCAACCATATATATTATTCAAAGGTGCAGCACAGAGATGCTGGACAATGCGCTGATGACATGGTCAGAGGGTCCCCGGATGGAAGAACCTTCCCCATTTTTACTGGACGGTGTCCTGAATTTCCAGTTGCACTTTCCTGGTGGCACTTCTGTCCCTGCACGCCTGTGCATCCATCAGACCACTCTGCTTGACCTACGCAACACGTTTTTCCAAAACATCAGTCTCCTCAACTTGAGGGAAAACAGGCTTCCCACCACAGCCTGGGGTGCTGGGTGTTGCCCGGCGGTGGGGTGAGGCCACCCGCTTATCCCGCACACCCCCACCCCAGCCAGCAGCTAAGCCTCTGCGGTCAGGACCCCAGTGAGGCCTCCTGGCGATTTGCATATAATCGCACACAATGCCAGGCACAACAAAGCCACTGGGCACCGTGGAGCCTTCTCAGCCGGGTGGAAGCCTTAATCTCCTTCATACAAAAGTTTCCGCTTTGCTTTGGACGGGTTCTGGGACTCTTGCTAATGATGCTAAACAAATAATCCCTCTTGATCCCCCTCCAGGAGGCTTTGTCCCGCGCATTGTGGCCGCGCAGGCCCGGGCTGTGGTTTACGGGCCAGGCCTGCACCTGCACTGTGTGTGAGCTCACCGGGCACCCACAGCGTCTCTGAAGGGAGGGAGCCAAGCACAGGAGGGTGGGGGAGCCAGGGAGCAGGCACCCTTGAACCCCTCTGTCAGACACCCGCTCTAGGCGCCCCGCTCTCCCACCCCCACCCCCACCCCCTACTTCACTCACCCCCATGCCCTGCTCCCCAAATCCAGCTCCTTTGCTGGTCTTCAAGTGGATCCTCTTCCTTCAGTCCCTCATGCTTTCCTTCTTAGACTCTCCAACCCCTCCCCTGATCACCCCTGTGCCCCACGAGCTGAGAGCCATTGGGTAGGTTGGTTTTCTACTTCCCTCAGCACTTCATCCCTGGAAAGGGCTTAGCCCAAGCAGAGAGCCTCGGGCGGCTATTTTGAGGAGATACTCAGTGCCTTCGCCTTGGCTCTCGCCCTCATTTTGAAAACGAACCCTGATCCCCCATCTCTGACAGTGATACAGGATTTGGAAGTCGTGATTGGACAGGTAGCCTTGATGGGAGAGCCCTGACTGTCACGGTTATCTACTGCTGTGTAACAAACAACCCCTAAATCCAGAAATACAACCGTCATCTTAGTATGTCTCACAGGACGTCACTCAGGAATCAGCTCAGAGCATTCTTCTGCTCTGCGTGGCACCAGCAGGGGGTACTGTGTGGCATTCAGCTGGCACACAGGCTGTCTGGGAGCCTAGGATGGTCTCACTTTCCGGTCTTATAACGTGGTAGGTGTGGCTGGGAGGCTTGGCTCAGCCGTTACTGTGGACCAAAGGACCTTCACGTGGCCTCTGGGGCTTGGCCCTCCCAGGGTAATGAGATTCCTTACACAGCAGATCCGGGCTGCCAGACAGAGTGTTCTGGAAAAAACTGGGGCAGAGGCATCAAGGCTTCCTATGGCCTAGGCGCCGAAATCCCAGAATCTCACTTCTGCCACATTCCACAGCGGCACAAATTTGCAGACATCTGATCTACCACACTGGCTACAACGTCTTGTCAGGAGCCCCCAGCCGGTATAATCAGTACAAGAGCCATGTCCCGGGCATGGGACATGGTCGTGTCTGGCCCACAGGCCCCGGGTGCTGTTGCCACTCTTCCTCTTTCCCCCAGAGACCCACACACGCATTCTGTCCCTTGCCTAGGACAGCACCTCTAACTGTCATAGTGCGTGGCCTGCGGGCATGATCTTTGCTTTTTCTTGGCCACGGCCGGAGGAGAAATGCCCTTTGCAAGTGTTTGTTCGCAAATAGCTCTAGATAGGCCATACGAAAGCTTGAGTCCCTCTCACAGAAGCAGCGAGACAGCCACGAGAGACGGGGCGTTAATGCTCCAGGCTTCTGATTCCAGCAGAACCACAGCAGTGGCGAGTCCCCGATGAGGGAAAGGGTTGTCACCATGTCATGTTCTAAGGCTCTCCAGGAGTCAAGGTGAGCCTTGCAGGTGAGCAGGGCAAGGAAACCGGGGGTGGGGGTGGGGAGGTAGGTTTCTATCTGCCACAGCACTTAGGTATTGAGTAACACCCACCCCGAGCCATGCTGGTCAGACAGGTTCCGGCAGACCCACCTGGCCCAAACCAGCCGCATTTTTCCTGGCTCCAGGCTGGGAGTGGCAGGCGTCTGGCAGGGAGGTCTGTGCTCCAGAGTCCAGGGTGCCGAGTGACGCCGGCCAAGGCCACGTACCGGTCTTTTTCTTTTCCTTTCTTCATTAATATGTTTCGAATTGTATTATGAAATACTGAAGCCACACAAAAGGGAATGATACATACAAAAACTAAACACCATGCACCCAGCCCCTCACTTAAGAAAGAAAATGTTGCTGACACTGTTGGAGTGTCCTGAGCCACGTGTCTGTCTGTTCAGGGCTCGGGGGAGTTGGGGAGAAGAGGGGATCTGCTCATTTCTACCCAGGAAGTGGGGGACCGTGGATGGGGGAGAGGGAGGCTACGCTTGCTGTCAGCAATTGTTGCTGCATCCAGAGAGGGACCGCTTATTGGGGCCCCGGTCAAGGGACAGTCTATAAGCATCTGGGAATGGGCCATAGCCAATGGAGAACATTCTTTCCTTCATCTTCCCAGATCCCATAGTGGGAGTGCGCCACTAGTTCCTTGGGGATTCTTCAGAGGCTGAATTTGATGTCTCCATGTTCATCTGCCTCCCACACATGACTGTAAGCTCCTGGGCTCACAAGGTTCTTGTGAAGAGTCAGGAGTCCTTGCTATTGACTTTGAATGTGTGATTAATTCTGGGGAAACCCCCATGGTCAGTGGGCAGAGGACAAGAAACTTAAAGGAAAAGCAGGTTGAAAAATAAGAGACCAAGAAACAAAAACTCATGGACACAGTCAATAGTTTAGTGGTTACCTGAGGATAAGGGGGAAGGTGGGTGGGTGAGCAGGGGGGAGTAGGGAGGGGCATACACTATATGGTGGTGGAAAGAGCTGACTCTAGGTGGTGAGCACATTATGCAATGCATAGACAATGTCATGTGGAATTGTACACCTGGAAGCCATGTAATTTTCACCAACCAATGTCACCTCAATAAATTTAACAAAAAAAACAAAAAAAAAACCCCACAAATAGCCAAAACCATCTTGAGAGAGAAGAACAAAGTTAGATATCACAGTCTCTGATTTCAAACTACACTACAAGGCTACAGTAATCACAACACTACGGTACTGGCATCAAAACAGACACACAGGTCAATGGAACAGAATAGAGAGCTCAGAAATAAACCCACAGTTATATGGCCAACTAATCTATGAGGAAGGAGGCAAGAATATACAGTGGAATATTATACAGCTGTGAAAAAGAATGTAATCTCGCCATCTGCGACAACATAAATGGATCTAGAGGGTATTATGCTAAGTGAAAGCCACAGGTTTCCTGTCAAGTAGGGCATTCTGATTGCAAGCTTTGAGAAAAATAAATCCATAAATATGGGTGCTGGGGAAAAGAGGAGAGACCAGGAACTCAAAGAAAAACCTAAGGTTTCAGTTGTGGTTTTGTGAAAAAAAAAGCACACATAGAAGTTCGGACACCTCGTTCTAACATCAGCCAGTTATGGGACCTTGTGAAAACTTCGCTCACCTCTCTGAGCCTTGGCTACCTCATCTTTAAAGAGGTTGGAACCAAAGTCTAAGCTGCCTTCACTGATTCCAATAATGAATGCAATTGCTGAGTTAACAGGAGGAAAGCGAATAGCATTGCCTGACAGTGGCTGGGGTTATACCACCACCATTGCCATTTACCCTCTCACTCCCATTGCGTGTTATGCCATCGAAAGTCCAGGGGACACTCTCTCTCTGTGGCCTTCACACACCTTAGCACTGATTCGACAGCTAGCATTGTGCCCTCATGTGTCACATAGACACCTATGCTGACGGCGTCCATTTGTGTCTGTGTTTATTTTGTATTGCCACAGGTCTGGGCTGAGAAAAGCGGCTCCTTCAATGCTTCTCCACTTTCGAGGCCCCAAAATATCCCAGTGGCTAAAGACTCTGAGGCCAGACATCCCAATAAAGAAGAATTAGGATCAGATTTTTTTTAATTCAAACTTCAATCTGCAGAGCCACCTGAACTTTGTTCTTTTCGCTTTTCCGGCTTATTATTTCTAGAAATCTGACCCAGTAACCTAGCCTGATGGAAAGTTTCCACTGTGTCTGGTGTTGACCCAAGACAAGCCACTGACTGCCCTTCTCTGGGTCTCAGTGTCCTCGTCTGCAACATGAGGTTGGAGGACAGAGACCCCAGGGTGCCTTTCAGCTGGAATGCTCTCCACCCACTGGAGTAATCGATTCTAGGTAGGCCCCCGGACCCTCAAGTGCAACTTCATGGTCCCATTCACTGGGTAGCATAGCTGCTGAGATTGATTTCACAGCAGGAAGGGGAATGAGGGCAGTTACTGGCCAGGATTGCAATAGATACAGAATAAAGAGAGTTCAGAAGGCTGCAGAACTTCCCACATGATTTCAGAGCAAGAATAACTTCACCTGTTTTCTCACAGGAAAAAGGAAGGTGGCTGAGAAGAATCCACATTCTGCCACCTGGGGAATGTAGGCGATTGATATGCAAAGAGCATGCTGGGAGCCAGAATACCTGGGTTCTACCCTTGACCTCACTTCTTGTTAATAGTCTGATCTTTAGCAAGTGACTTAACCCCCAGTGAGCCTCCATTTCCTACATGGTAAGATGGGGTTAAATGCAATGTCTATTGCGCAAAGTTGTTGTATCAAAAAGGATGGTGATGTCAAATTTCCTTACAAAACGTTGTTACATAAAACAGAGTGGCTATGGACTTCTCTGAGAGCTGGTTAGAATGGTAGAATCTCAGGCCCTATCCCAGATCACCTTTAGTACTGAATTAGAACCTCCTTTTCAGGAACTCAAACAATCAATAGCAAGAAAACAAATAACCCGATTTAAAAATAGGCAAAGGACTTGAGTAGATATTTCTCAAAAGAAAACATACAAATTGCCAACAGATATATGAAAAGATACGCAACATCACTAATTAGCAGGGAAATGCAAATCTAAGCCACAATGAGATATCATCTCACACCTGTTAGAATGGATATGATCAAAAAGACAAAAGATAACAAGTGTTGGCAAGGACATAGAGAAAAGGGAATCCTTGTGCACTGTTGGTGGGAATGTAAATTGGTACAGGCATTATGGAAAATAGTATGGAAGTTCCTCAACAAAATTAAAAATAGAACTACCATATGATCCAACAATCTCACTTTTGTGCATTTCTCAAAAGGAAATTAAATCGGTATGTTAGAGTTAACCACACTCCCATGTTCACTGTAGCATCAGTCACAATAGCCAAGTTATGGAAACAACACAGGTCTCCATCAGTGAATGAATGGATAGGATATATTATTCAGCCATGAGAAAGAAGGAAATCCTGCCATTTGCGACAACATGGATGAACCATGAACCAGGGGGACGTTAAGCTAAATGAAACAAACCAGAGAAAGACAAATATTGGATGATATCACTTATATGTGGAAGCAAAAAATAAATAAATAAAAAAGAATTCATGGTAGAAAGTAGATGGGGTGTACCAGGTGTGCGGAGCTGGGGAAAATAGGGAGGTGTTTGACCAAGGGGACAAAGTTTCAGTTAGGTAGGATGAATACGTCTAGCGATCCAACATACAGCATGGCGACTATAGTTAATAATATGGACTTGAACACTGGAAACGTGCTGAGAGTGTAAATGTCAGGTGCTCTCACACAAAAGAATAACTATGTGAGGAAATAGGTTAATGAGCTTGACGGTAGTAATCATTTCACTATACGTGCGTGTCAAATCTTTATGCTGTATGCCTTAAATACACGCATTTTTATCTTCAAAAATATATAAATAAAAGAGAAAAAGAAGTTTAAATAAAAGATCCGTAGGTGATGGGTAGAGAGTACAGTTTTAGAATTGATGTAAAACGTTCCATATGCGTTACTCTTAATTTTCACCAAATTAATTAAGCGAATGGTACTAGTTTACACACCCACAAACATGTACTCTCTCTCTCTCTCTCTCTCTCTCTCTCTCTCTCTGTCTCTTTGTCTCTCTCTTAACTGGGTTCCTCTCCCCTCCACGCACCAACACTACCACCATCTCCTGCAAGCTCACAGCGCCACCTTCTGGAGAGACAGTGAATGGCAGGATGACTGAGCCTCTCAAGAGGGCAAAGCAGATGTCAGTCAGGATCTGCAGGGAAAGGCCTGGAGGAAAGGCCGGCAAAGAAGGGGCTTCGCGGGAAGATGACACTGGGCTGTCCAGCATGGGGACCACTAGCCACTTGGGGCTACTGAGCATGTGAAACGTGGCTAATCCGAACAGAGATGTGCTGTTACCATACAAGGGGATCCCCAGGACTTCCGCATGAAAAATAGAGTCAGATATCACAGTATTTGTTTTTATGTGGATCACATGTTGAAGTCGTATTTTCGATACGTTGGGTTAGTTAGCTAGACCATCTTACTAAAAGTAATTCCACCCGTTCCTTTTTACTCTCATAAGGTAGCTAGTAGAAACTTCTAAATTATATACGTGACTCACGTTATATTTCCATTGGACAGCAGTGATGTAAACTAGGTTTTTTCCATGATAGGGGCTCCCGGAGATCTTCATTTCTTCCCCCTCAAATATGTCTCCACGGGGAGCCTATACGTCTGCACCCCAGCAATTCTCCTTCCAGCCTGCACTGCACAATCAGTGCCCAGCACATTCTTACAGGCACCACCAGCCCCAGAAGAGAGCCCGGTACGAAGTATGTGCACAGTACACCCCAGTGGGGTGAATGAATGAAGTGCCCTTAAGTACAGGGAATCCTTGTCTAGAACTGGTGGGTCTCTTTTTAGAAGCAACCAAGTCATGTTACTCACAGGAAAATGTGGCCAAGGATGTGGGGCAAATTAAAGCAGATGCACCTGTTCTGTTATCCCTTTCAAAGCCAAGGCCTGTGTACAAAGTCAAAAGTTCTCTGAAGTCGCTCCCAACCCGGTACCATTCACACACGCAGTCCGAGGTCTCACCGTTTGTACGATGCGCTTACAAACCTTGTACGATGCGCTTACAAACCAGGTGGTCTTGAAAGCCTCAGCACCCCTGTTCCTTCCTCCCTTGGCGGCCACACCCCACCCATTAGCGCTCACTTCTGTTAGCACTTAGTGGCTTCCTGTGAGCGTATTGACTTTCACAACTGCTCTGAAGAGAACCAACTAGTATTATTAAAGATTTATTTTTATTGTTTTTGACAGAAAGAGAGATACAGAGACAGAGGGAAGGGGAATAGCCCAGCACAGTCTCCATAGTTGCACATCATTGGCTTTTCCACATAGTTTCATTCCACAGGTGGGCGGGGCTGCACAGGGCAGGAACTAGGCCAGGGTCTCGCCCCGGTGAGAACCGAACTGGGGGCACTCCCCAGTTCAGCATATGGGTCCACACGGGCCAGGGCCGGGATTCAATCCTCGGTCCTCAGGGCTGCAAAGTGAGCGCCTAGCCCACTGAGCCATCCCAGCCTCACCCAACTAGTATTATTTATTGTCACCTTTTTACAAGTGATATGTCACCTGATTAGCCACTTTCCAAAGATCGTTAACCACCAGGCCGGGACTCCGTTCCTTCTCTGCACCAAGGGATACACTTGCACGCTTTATCCATCACGTCACACGGTCATTCTAGGGGCCCTTGCTGGCTGGTTTACATTTCCCCAGTGTTTTCGTGCGTGCGTATTATTGAAGGGCATTTGACTGAGTGTGTGACTTTATAAAAACATTCCATCTCTCTGGCCTCCAACTTCTCGCCTATACATTGGGAGGACGGAACGAAATGATCTCATAAGTCCTTTCTAGTGCGAACGTCCTAGGGACCTCCGGGCTGCGTGTGCACCAAAGGCAGAAGCCTTGTGTATGTCATTCCCTTTGCACATTTTCTGCAGGGTTTTGCACTCGCGGTGCTTACACAAGGGTGACTGGCTTTGCCTAGCAGAAGGAGGGCACTGGCATGGCCTTTGCTCGCACGCGTGGGCACACACACGCACACACACACACCAACTGTTCCGGCAAGGAAATGGTGAATGAAGACAGGAACAAAAGGGTGGCGATATTTCAGCTGCGTGAGCCAGAGCCACCCAGAAGGTTCCTGTCTCAGATTTCCTCCTCCTGAAATATTCAGTGAGGGCTTCCAGAAGCTCCCGCGGGAGGCAGGAGCGGGCCTTCCTGGGCATCTCTCTGCGCTCAGAGCCCTGGGCCCAGACCTCTGTGCCTGTCCCCTCCTGACTTCATCCTCGCCTGGCCTGTGGCTCTGTCACTGTGTCTTTGCCTTCTGCTCCCCTCCCTCCCCATCTGTGTCCCCAGAGGTGCCCAGAGGTCTTTCTCAGTGCCTCCCCTTTATGTCTGCCTCTCTCCCTGCCGCTGTGATCCTGCTCAGGTGAGGATGCTCCCCTTGGGGACACGCCCCTGCGAAGCCCTCCTGTGTTTTGCCTTCTGCAGCATCACGTGCCTGAACGGGGACACTCATCGCCGGGAATGTGGAGACGAGACGTCCTGCGCTGACGAAGAGCCGGGTCAAGCCGGGTGTCCAGAGGGTAGGGGCCGGGGCTGAATTTGCTCCAAAGTAGTTGGGGATCAACCTGACAAGTGGGGACCGGAAAACAGCTCTGAGGAGAGCTGCTGGCTTTAGGAGACACTTGTCCTTCATCAGGGCAGTCGTTAGGGAGCTACCTAGGGCCCCTGGAAATCACCGGGGGACCCACAGCTTCCGGGAGCTCAGTCCGAGCCCTAATGACTGTGTCCCTGTCCCTCCACAGGTAGACTCTGTCCGGGCCCACCACCTGCTCCCTGTCCCCCCGGAACTTTCCTCTCGGGCGTGAGTCCCCACCACCACACCCCCTTCTGCCACCTCTGCCCTCGGGGGTTCTTCAACCCCTGGCCTAGCCAGGGCGCCTGCTTTCCCTGCGGCTCGGTGGCCACCCAGCCGGAAGAGGGCAAGGACACCTGCATCTGCCCAGGGCCTGGCCGCGTCTTCCAGGTGCGGGGTGAACTGGCACGGGGCACGGGGCACGTTCAGGACGGCCGTGGTCTCTAGTCAAGTTCAGCGCAAGGGCAACCCGACCCGGGTTAGGTCAGGTTTCCAAGTGACATGGGGGTAGGGTTGCCAGATAGAACACAGTTCAGTCAAATCACCGACACGTTCTCAGCAGCAGCATGTCTCGAATACGGAACGGGACCTCCTCGTACAAGGAAATCATTCGTTATTTACACGAAGTTCAATGGAACTGGGTGCCCTGTGGTTTTATTGTCGTTATTTATGCGAAGTTCAATGGAACTGGGTGCCCTGTGGTTTTATTGGCTACATCAGGCAGCCCTCCTTGGAAGAAAGGGCAGTTTTTTGTTGTTCTCCACTGTGACCACTTCCAACAACACACGCTGGCCCAACCCTTTCCAACTTCACCTTTCCTTAGAGGCCCACAAAGACGCCTGAGAATCCCTCCTGTCCTGACGCCCCCAAGTCTCTGTGGCTGTGAACCCTACCCTGCTCGTGCCAAGTCCCCCCGGACCTGGCTCCTGCCCAGCCCTGCCGAGCCCTCACTTCTCCACCCCCACCCCGGTTTCTGACTCATCCCAGGCAGGGTCACAGCAAGAGGATGTGTGCGTGTGTGTGTGTGTGTATGTGTGTGGTTCACCACAACCGAGTGTTAACCAGCCATCCTGAAGCTGCATTCCCTCCCTCCCCACCCGCCAGCCCAGTGACGCACAGTGCCCCTGCCTCCCGGGCCACCAAGACGTCGGAGACCCCCGGGGCTGCGTCCAGCGGGAACACAGGAGCTGCCAAGACGGGGCCGCCCGGAACCAGGAGGGACTGTGTCTGACCAGGGATCAATGGAACAACCACTGTGCCCACGAGGTAGGAGGCTGCCGGCGTCTGGAACCCCCAGCCTGCCCACCCTCCCAGCCTCTGGCCTCGGCCACTGGCGTCTCTGGAAATGTGGAGACCTGGCTCTCGTCTCTGAAGCTGGGAGGGACTGGGAGGAACCTCCCCCTGCAAAGACGGGTGTCCCCCTCAAACCTTAGAGTCTCTGTACAGGTATGCGCCACACCGGGAGAGGCCCATGGCTACGACCCACGCCTGGGGGTCTGCCTGTGCTGGGGACAAGACTCGAGTGGAATGTGTGGCCCCCTGTGCCCAGAGGAACAGAGACACGTCCTGCGGCTCAGCTGCTCGGAGGGCGTCCCACTGATTTCCATCCCCAGTGACACCAGGAGCCAGGTACAGCGGCCGGCTGTCCTGGGCCACATGGAGCTGGGCCGTGGGGCCTGCTTGTGCCCCAGGCCCATGCCACCGGCACAGTGATTCCAGACAAACAGCCGCATTGCCATTTAATGTCATCCCATAAAGCTCCTTGGAGAAGTCACTGGGTTCATTCAAGACAAACGCTGTCATGGAAATCTCCCCTTGGGGGCGACAGCCATGTCCAGAGTCGTGAAGTCAGCAGCCCCACCCCCATGGGGCTCTTAGACCCCTTCCCACCACCACGGCCACCCTCCGACCCCCAGAGGGGGTTGGGCTGTCCTCACCCATCCCTGCCGGCCACTGTGTGACTCGCGGTGTCTCGAGGGAGGACATGATCGCGGACCTCCCTGCTCCCAGGAACTCTACCTCCTGGACCGGCCTGCCTCACCGCGCGCCGTGGGCCACCCCTGCAACATGGACCAAAGGAAGCCGCCTGTCCCTCTGTATGTGGTCCAGATGGACGGTAAGAGACCTGGGAGGCCCGCCGTGCAGGGACCCCCGAAAAGCAGGAGCTGGGGGTGATGGGCAACACCCGCCCCCCCAGGGAGGGCTCCCCAGGAAGTGCACATGAATTCTGACCCCTGCGTTTTGTTAGAAAGTGGCCTCCTTCCATATGCACAGCGGAGGTGGAACGCGTCCGCTGTGTGCACACGCCCGGAGAGCTCGCTCCCGGCGCTGCGGGTTCAGGGGGGCCCTGTCTTGTTCTAGGGACCGGCTTCCTGGGCCTGACCAGCCCGGGCCGTGCGCTGCTCCGCGCCCTGGGCCTGCCCCTCAGAGACGCGGGACTCCCAGGGCGGGATGTAGGTGAGCACCCTGCTGACCCTGGCTGCCTCGCCTCCCTGTCCCCTGCCCTCCCGGGTCCCAGCGCCTGTCCGTGAAGCACGGCCACTCTTCCTCACGCTCTGAATCTTGACCAGGAACATCACGGGAAGGAGCCCTGGCCTCCCCTGGGTCTCTGAGCCTCAACTCCACACGCCTCAGGCATCTGTTGCCCCCAGAGCCAGGCATCCGAAACCCCACGGTCTGCCTCCAGGTCAATGACACACTGGCCTTCTTGGTGACCCGTGAGCATTACCCCGAGTATGACCTGTGAGTGTCCAGAGGACACGGTCCCACCACCACCACCGCCGAGGCTGCGGGCCTCTGAGAGGCAGCCACTCCCTCTTCTCTCTGTCCTCAGGGGCCACTTCTACAACACAGCGGGGGACTTCGACTGGGGGCGCTTCCGGGCCCTGGCTGCGCCGCCCCCGCCCCGTGGCCAGAGCCCCTTCGTCTTTCTGCATCAGTTCCAGCAGCCGGGGGTCTATGTCTTCCGTCTGAGCAGCAACCGGCATCGGAAGGCGGTGTGTGTCCAGAACGGTCCGCCTCCTTGAAGGCGGTAACCCTCCAGCTCCCCTCTCTTTAAAAACGACTGCCTCGTCACCACCCCAGACAGATCTCCGGGGAAGGCGAGGCATGGGTGCCCTACCCTGTCCCCCGGATTTCAGTCCTGACAGCTCATCCTGGGGACGCCAACACATGGCTCCGCAGCAGCCCAGCCTAGGAGGCACCAGGATGCAAGTACCGTGGGCGTCTAAGGACATCAGCCCGTCTGCTCGTCCCTCACGGCCCCGCCCCCTCCCTCTTTCATCCTGAATGCACACTCCCCGGCCCGTCTACACGGGCTTTCCCCACCACCCATCCAGGCTCCCTGTCTTGGCCACACGCCGGGCTGAGCATCTCAGTTTGTCTGCGCGCTTCTAAGAGGCTGTGCTGACCCAGCCCGGGCAGCTGCAGACAGCTCCCCCGGCAGCTTGGCAGCCGTGACCCATTGCCCCGGGGAAAGCCAGCTTCTGCTCGGGTAGTGGGGACAGCCCTGGGTTCCGCTCTGGCAGACGGCGGGACAAGGGCTGAACCGGTGTCTTTCCACGCAGTACGTCCGGGCCCTCCCGCCCGGCGGCCAGTGCGCTGGGGAAGGGCCCTACACCCCCACAACGCCCAGGTCCCTCATCCACATCGGCATCGCCAGGATCCCCAGGCCCCCGAAGAGCCCCGAGTGGCCAGGAGTTCTGGGGGGGCTGTTCCTCCTCCTGGGGCTCGGCCTCCTTCTGGTGGTGAGTCAGGCTGGACAGGGGACACTAACCTCTATGCCCGGCTACCTCTCCAACCTCACGGTCCCCTGGGGCAGGAAGCATGACAGCAGCTACTAAGGTGCTCAAGTGACAAGGATCCAGGCCCAGGCCCCCAAGTTCAGTAGGGAGACCACAGACCAGGAAACAAATCCATGGCAGCGCGTGCGGCAGAGTTTGGTGAACGTGCCCCGGACGCACCAAGGAGGGAGTTGGCTGGTGTCCCTGGGGGGGTCAGGACAGACTTCCCAGAAAAGGGGATCCCTGGATGAGGCTTAAAATATGAGACTAGAAAAATGCAGTCCCTGCACTGGCAAGGGGGTTGGTGAGCTGGAGGGTGGGAGGAGGGCTGGGGAGAAGAAAGGGGGTGTTAGGAGAAGTCGCAGAGGCCTGGCACAGCACTCACCTGCTCAGGGAACCAGACATGGTCCCCTGTGACTGCAGCTTAGGGTGCAAGGACAGGGCTGGGGCTGGGACTGGGAGACAGACCAAATTGTGGATGGTCTCATGGGCCCTTCTAGGAAGTTTGGACTCTGTTCTCCAGGCAGTGGGGCCCCATTAAGAGTTCTGAGCGAAGTAGAAACCCTAGTAATCATTTCAGTTTTACTCTAGCAAGACCTTTATTTGTACTCTAGCCACAGGGAAGAAGAGGGAGATGGATCAGAGAGGAGAAAGCCACAAAGAGACCAGCTATTAGAATGGTCCAAACAAGAGAAGATGGGGTGTTCCCTCACCACGGCTGCATGGGGGTCTTCCTCCAAAAGGGGTGCTTCCTCCTCCTGTCCCCCTTTCCCTCACATTGCCCCACTGTGTACCCTGTAGATTCAGTGTCACAGCCTGAACTGGGCCCGGAAAGCCGCTCCCCACCCCACCTTCAGGGACCATCAGCAAGCATACAACCTGGATGTCTACGCTTCTGCAAGAACTGGGGTGACATCAGTGAGGAGGGGCCGATCGCACCAAGACTCTGATACCCCCAGGGTTGCGGGAGGCCACGGTGAGTGACAGACTTGGGCTGGAATCCCAGAGGGGGCCCCCAAATCCAACTGGCTGGCTCCTGCTTTTGTTTGTTCGTTTCTCTTTCTGGATTACTCCCGGTTCCGTTCCTCTCCATTCATTTGCACAACATCTAGGTATTGAGTGGCTATGGTGTGTCGGATCCTGTCAGGTTCTAGGCGTGCACAGTGTACCGGAAGTCAGGCATCCAAATACACACTTCCCAAAAGAAATGCAATAAAACCATGTACAACGTGACCAAGTTCGGAAATGACCAGTACTACCTAGAGGAGCAAACTGCAGAAGGCATTGCGTGTCCTGCTGAAATAGGTCACCTTCTACCCTTGCTGCTCAAACGTTGTCCTTAAATAGCAGCCCTGGAGTTAATTTGTTCTTCTCAAACTTCAGAGAGATCCCAGGCAGCCTGAGGTTCTCCTGCGGCAATCGGTGTGGGGTGGGGGGTCAGAATTTTCTGCATCACGTTTAGGAGCAAGACTGGCTATGTCTAGACTGTTGAGGATCTGTAGGGAAGCTCATCTGTGCGGCGTCTCGGGACATAATCCGCGTTCCACCCCTGCACAGGTGTGAGCTGGGAGGCCCAGGAGCAGGTAGACCTGGAGTGCTTTGACACAGAAACCTTCTTTGGGATCCTGCTCAGACAGTCTCTGTCGGTGACAGCCAAACTCAGCCAGACCAAGGAGGAGGTAAGCGGAAGAGCTGGACAAGCAATTGGGGGCTGGGAACAGACTCCTCTGGGAGAGCTGGTTGGAGAGCATGCAGAAGAGAAGATAGAAGATGGCAGATTAAATTTAAGACTGAGTTTAGGAGACCCAGAGCCTCTGTTCAATGGTAGGAATCTACCGAGGCCACCTCGGGGGGGGGGGGGTGTCTTCTTAGATCCTCCTTCCCGGTCCTCAGTAACCCACCCAACTGGGTGAGCAAATTCAGGCAGTAGGTGACAGACATTGGGAGCAAAAAGAACACACTAGAAGCCCAGGTATGGGAACCAGGTCAGGGGGTCCCCAGACGGCAGGAGTGAGCTGAGACTTGCCAGGACCTGCCTCCGTGGGTCCTCCCGCAATTCCTTCCACGTGTCCGAGGCCATCTGTCCCGTGGCATCCCTCCACGAGCCAGCAGCAGGGAGCGCTGTGACCACGGCCGCGGAAGAGGCTGGTGGCTGCAGCTGCCAAGTTCACAGGCATGCGATTCACCACTGCGCCCTCTCTCACAGCTCAAACTCCTCTGCCTTAAACTTGTGAGCGAAGCCCATTCTCTCCGCCAGCTGTGGGTTGCTGAGCGTGGCACCCCCGCCTGCACTGACCAGACTCTGGGGAGCCCCCAAAAGGAGCAGCAACAGGTGGGGGGCTGTGTTCACACCTTCCCATCCGGCCCTGGTGCCCAAATGCGACTCTCCCACCTCACTGTGGCCCAGGTTTCCCCCTGAGCACCTCTCACCTGTTCCACCTCCCAGGCCCCAAGGTTCTTCGCCCCACCCCGACCCGAGGGGCCTCCTCACCCCCTTGGCCACTGCGGCTGTGCCTGCCCGGGATGTCTGGAGCTCCCCAAGGCAGCAGGGTGTGCGGTCCCCAAGGCTGCTGTCCCTGCAGACAAGCCGGCGGCCTGGTTGTCTCTGCCCGCAGGCTGCTGAGGCTGCAGCCCGGGCCGCCGAGGAGGAGGCCGGGCGTCGGGGCCGCCTGGCGGGCGAGTACGCAGCCTGCCTTCGTCGGCAGCTGGAGCTGCTTGGCCGAGACCTCGGTGCCAGGCAGGGGCACTGGGCCTCCTTCTGCTCGGCCCTGGCGGCGGCGCGGCGGCTGCTGAAGGCGCAGGCGCGCTCCAGGCCCGGGAAGGCCTCCCAGGCTGGGCCGCAGCCACACGGGTGGGTCGCTGGGGAAGCGGAGTCAGGGCTCCCGTGAGATCTGCACCAAGGGCGGCAGGAGGGGGGGGCTTCCCGGGTGTCCGACCCCCGCCCCTCATCGCCCCTCCCCCGCGCCCCTGCAGGGAGGCCCCGCAGCTGGATGCGGCGCTGGGCCGGCTGTCCCAGGCCCTGCTGCAGGAAGCGCACCGCCTCAAGGCCTGGGGCGTGCTGGGCACAGGCACGGGGGCCGAGCTGCTGCGCCCAGGTGAGCCCTCCCGGGTCTCAGCCAGGGCCCACGGGACACCTGGCCTTGCGTTCACGGTGGCCGGCCCTGCAGAAACTCCGAATTCCAGCCCCCAAGACACTGTGCAGGGGAGGAAGGGAGGAGCAAGCTTGAATGTCCAGTCCTGCCCTTGGGGAGCACCTGCTATGGGGGCGCTCCTTGCCAGCTCCGCCCCATCACCGGCCACGGGAGCCCCGAGCCTGCAGGGGGGGCCTCGGACCCTGGCCTGAGCAGGCGTTTGCTGTCCTGCAGCCTCAGCAGGCCCTGCGGGGGACCCAGACGATGTCCGTGTGAACCCCATCACCAAGCTAAGGGTCCCTGGCCCCAACTGTGCGATGCTTCCCGCCAGCGGCCATGCAGGGCCCGTACCCCGTGGCCACTTCGTCCACCCTGACACTGGGCGGGTGCTGCCCGAGGCTGGAAATCTGGGGTACGACCTGGAAGGAGCCACCCTGGTGCCCACCACTGACTTCGGTTCCGGTGAGACCCCGACCGCTAAGTCGCCAGCCTGGCCTCTGGAGGGAGCCCCAGGGGCCTGGTGTGGGCAGCGGGGCTCTCTGTCCTTACACAAGACGGGGAAGAGGGGCTTGGGGACCAGCAGCAGCCAACGCCTTCCGCCCGGCTTCCTCCCTTTACCGCCTGGCTGTGTGGAGGGCGCCGTGTTGCAGGGACCGGCTAGATGACAGAGGGCAGGTTTGGGGCTCAGGAGGGAGGGCACGTCCGGGCCACCAAGGCCTCCCTGTCTGTCCGTCCAGGTGACGTCCGAACCTCAGCAGCTGCCGTCCTCCCCTATGTGCCGTACCCCACCTGTCCCTCCACGGGCTGCCCTCCGGCCACCCGCCTGCCCGTCCTGCAGCCCCAGAGGACGTCGCCGCTGGGGGCTCTCATGACAGACCCCTCGACGGGCATCGAGGTTCCTGTGCTGGCTGTGACGCTGCACCCCCAAACCGGGCAGTGGCTCACGCTTGGGGGCACATACTGCAACCCCCTCACCAAGACCTTGGCCCCCCTAGAGTTGGGGAGCCCCGTGGAGGATCCAGCCACAGGCGGGGTCGCGCCAATCCTGGGAGTCGGCTTGGACGAAAACACAGGTCTGCTGGCGGCGCTATACATCCCCCTCTCCCCCCAGCCTGGCCAGGCTTCCCAAGCCCCGACCCCCCACCTCCCCCAGGCCCCCCAGACCCACTGTGCTCCGGCCCAGGCTGTACATGTCACCACCATGGACGCCCCCGCCCGGCCGCGTTCTCCGCCCTGGGGCCCGGGTTCCCCCTCTTCCCTGGTCCGTCTGCATGTCTGCTGCACCCTCTTTTCCGCCTCCCCCTCTTAGGTCAGGTGCTGGCCCTGGGAGGCTTGCGGGATGCCTCGGGGCACCTGCTGCTGCCCGGCGACAGCTTTGTGGAGCCGCTGAGCGGGAAGGCCGTCCGGCTCCAGGGGGCGTCCCGGCGGGAGGGCCGGACGCTGCCCCACGCGGGAGGGCCACAGGCCCTGCTGGATGCCAACGTGCTGGGGGCCCAGAGGCGTGTGACCGCCGCACTGCGGAGGTGCCAGCAGAGGCCGGCCTCCAGGGCCCAGGGGCTCCTGGCAGCTGCCGTCAAGGACGCGAGGCGTGCGCTGGCCCTGAGTCTGTCCCACGTCCTGCAGCAGGCGCGGAGGCTGGAGGGGCAGCTGGAGGCGGCACGTGTCATCGAGGCCAGCGGTGGCCGTCTAGGTACGTGACGACCTGAGTCCACTCTGGGGCCTGAAATCCCCGGCCCGTGAGGCTCCAGTGGCCCTCAGCCTAAGCTTGGGGACAGGGCAGCAGCCCCACAGGCCCTGCGCATGTGTGACCCACACAAGGAAAGCGAGAAAGAGTTCGGCGACTTCCCGCCCTTGACCCCACGCGTGCTCGGCTGCATCCCTGTCTTCTCGACTCCTGACGGTTCCACTGGGTCTGACACTTCATGTTGATAAAGAGCGCGTGCTCTGATCTCATAGGCTGCCCAACACCCTCGCCCCTGTCCCCCGACCCACAGTCCGCTGGGGAACCTGAACTTCAGGGTTCATGACTAGTGAGCAGCCCAGCCAGGCCTCACGCCTGAGACTCCTGAGTCCTCGGCGCTCGTCTCACTTTTATTCCTGCAACAGCCTTCAGCTTCCCACGAACAGAGCCGGGAGAGGAGCCCACCCAAACCCCCTACCTGCGCCCACCCTCCCGGCACTAACACAGGGAAGGGCAGGGACAGCGAGGAGCAACGGCATCGGCCCAGAGCTTACCTCACTCCTCCTTCTAGAAGCATCCTTCCGCCCTCGGTGTGACCAAAAGAGAACCAGAGTTTGGGTCAGAACTGACTTGCGTTGGAAGACCTGCCCCACCACTGATCCAATCTTTAACTTTGGGCAAGTTGCTCACGCTCGCTCTGCCTCCATTTGGGGCATCTTTAAAATGAGGACGGGGACAGTCCATACGTCTGAGGTTTGGTTGTGAGACCCAGGAAACTACCATTTAGATGGAGTTCTGGGCTCGGGTTCTGGCCATGAAGGGGCTCATGAAGGCGGGTCCTCGTCCCGTCTACCTCTTCCGCGTGGCCTAGGAACAGCTGCCATTTTCCCAAAGCCGCTGCTGTCACTCAAACTGCTGTGCTTGGCCCCGAAGGAAACCAATGCAGGGTTTGCGGGCAGCCTCTCTGGTCAGGGGCGGAGCCCTCTGACCACCCCAGCCCCTCTGTGAGGGTCCCCATTCTCCTCCTCTCTGTGCCCCCATCCCCTGTGCTAGGAGCCATGTGCTATCCTGGGACGGAGCTGTGGGTCCCCGTCCTGTACGGGATGGAGATCCCGGACCCTGAGGGCTCAGGGCTCATGGTTCCCATCCTGGGCATGGAGAGTGATGAGCACACTGCCGACACCACACCCCTGGCGGGTTCAATGGAGGATGCCAAGGGCAAAGGTAGGAGGGCACTGGGGGCCTCTGTAAGCGCCGGGAGTGGGACTCAGCCCTGGGAGAGAAAACCCTGCCAATCTCAGAAGGGGGTGCCCCCCAGCCCATTCCCTCCTGAGCCAGAGAAAGATGGGGTCCTTCTGATGCTTCTGCTAGGGCTGCTGAGGTCCAAAATAAAGGGGCTCAGATAGTCCAGAACCCCCAAATTAATGGTCATTAATCCCCCCTCTCCGCTGACAAAACTGGGTTCTTTCCAAGACTAGCATTTCAGAATCTCACCACCCACCCCCGCCCTCAGGGTCTCTGGCCACCCGGAAGCCCCCATCCAGCCCAGAGCCCCTCAGAGGGTGGAAGGGGAGGGCTTCTCCAGCCCCTGTGTAGCCATGTCTCTTGCTTCCCGCGATTGCCCTTCCTTCTGCCCCCACGGCTGGTCCGTCCCACAGGCCTAGTCCCAATCTCGATGGGGGCTCAAGCCGTGGACCCCTTGACGGGGGAGCCTGGTCCTGTCGTTGGAGCGCAGGTGGATCCCTGCACCGGAGTGGTGGTGCCCATCGTCCAGGTGCTGGAAGCCCTGCCGCGGGGAGGGAGAGACCCCGGGCTGGTGAGTAAGAGGCGTGTGCTCTGGTCGTGTCTTCATGTCTGCCCCGGCTGCCGACAGACGACCCCCTGCGTTCTAGGCGCTGTCCTGGGTGTGCAGGCAGCGGGCAGGGCTCAGGGCTGCCCTGATGGTGCTTCCCAAGCACAGGGGGGCATCTAGACCACGTGGAGGGGAGTTTGGGGAAGCGAACAGGGCAAGGCCAGGGCGGGGACTAGAAGAGGCATCAGAAAAAGGCCCCAGGGGGCAGCAAGAAGCCACGGTGGCCGCTGTGAGGCCACCACCGATGTTCTCAGAGAATAAGGACGGTGTCAGGGCCAACAGGCGATCCCAGTGAGGACGACAGGGACACGTCCATGTGACTTTTGTCCTGAAAGCCATGGGGAGCCATTGAAGGGTTCTCAGCAGGCACATTCATATGATCAGGTGTGAACAATTGGAAGAGCGTTGAATGTGGGAAACTTGTGACTAGAAATGGAAGCCAAAGCTCCATCTTCCGCACCCCTCACCCCGCCTCCATCGACGGGCACCCCCATCCTGCTCTCCCACCCACAGCGCCTCCCTCTCCTGTAGTCTCGCCTCTGTGACCAGGTTGGCGCGCCTCCTCTCAGACCCATTCCTTCTTTACGGGTATGCAGAACCAGCCTTCTAGAAAGCTCCCTCGGGGAGCCAGACAGGAATACCATCCCGAGGTCACCCCGGAATGCAGCCGGGGGCAGATCGCCACGAGAGGCACAGGACTTCTGCGTTCCCCCATACGTTCTCCGGCTGGGCACGGCTTCAGAAGCCGAGACGGGGGTGTTATCGAGGATTCTTGTTAGAAGCCGGGGCGTTTCGTTCCCAGCCCATCAGTCCCCATAGATGTGTATGATGGAGAGAGATAAGGACAGGTGCCCACCTCTCCAGGAAACGGTGGGAAGGCAGCAGGCGGACAGGTGGCTTGGGGAGAGACCAGGTCTTCGATGGGGGAGGGAAGGGCTGGGCGCGTCACGAAGGTGCATAGTTATCGCTTTTCCGTTTACAAAAGGGCCCACGGCCTCCCCAGGCTTCGTCACGGATGCCCGGGGGGTGGGGGAGGCCCACGTCCCGAGAAGCTCTGGGGGTCTTCAGGCAGACCGCGTGGGGCTGTGGCGAGAAACAGCCTCGGAGCCCTAACCGAGCTGGACATGGCAGCTGGACGCCCTGGAGGGGGAGCTGAGAGCCCGCGAGCAGTACTGGCATCACCAGGAGCTGGACGAGGCGTGGCTGGCAGAGCGCCTGGGGGACCTGAGCCAGGAGCTGCCCTCCACGGCAGGTGGAGACGCCTGGCCGCAGGTGAGCCCCTGCACACCTGACACTCAGGCCGCACAGGTTTCCCTTGGGAGCGTGAAGCCATGAATGAAGCCTGTCTCTCAGGCCAGAGCAGTCCCCGGGGTCCCCAGCCCCAGGACCTAGATTTGCGGTCTCCCCTCTGGGCCTCGGCCGGATGGCAGGGGAGCGAAGGGGCCCTGGCCCCGCCAGCGCTCCTGCTGTCCCCTGCGCGCCCCATTTCCCTGTGCTTCCTGTCCCCGTGTAGTTGAGGACAGTCGAGGATGCCTGCGCAGCCCTGGAGTCCCGCCGCCTGCAGGAGACCCAGAGGCGAGCCAGAGCCCTGCGCCCACACGGCGGCCCGGAGCGCGCCCTGCTCGCCCAAGGTGCAAAAGCGTGCCCTGCGCCCAGGTCCTCCCCGAGCGACCACCCGGCACGGAGGCGCTCCTGCCCTCTGAATGCGCTCCTCTCCCGGGCTTCCAGCCAGGCCCTGGCTCTGACCCAGCACGGGCCCCTGGCTCCAGCCACCTCCTGTCGTTCCTTCTCCTCCCTACCCCCCAATGGTGGTCCCTGTCTCTGCCCCCTTGCAGCCGACAGAGAGGAGTGGGACCAGGAGGCCCAGGTGGCGCTGGGCATGCGTCACGTCCTGCAGAGTCTAGGACGCGCGGCGGCAAAGCTCAGGCAGGCAGCTGGCCGCCTGCAGCGCCAGGAGGAGGAGGTGTGGCTCCAGCGGGAAAGGGACCAGAGGCCACACGTGTGGACCCGGCCCAGGAAGGTGAGGCTGGGAGGCGAACAGGAAGCCCCACGTGGGGTGAGCACATGGCTTCAGGCCTGGCTCGTCAGGGCACCTTAACTGATACTCAGGGACAGCTGGGCCCAAAGAGCGACCGATGGGCCAGGAAGGGGACAGGAGGGTGCCGCTTTGGACGGGCACGGCGTTTCCTGTGTTCTAGGTGGTTCGGCGCCTCTCTGATGAGTTGCAGGTAGCAGCGAGGGAGCGGCTGAGCTTCCTGGACAGGGCCCTGGGGCAGCTGCAGTACCAGCGGGAGCTGAGCCGCCTCCAGCTCTCGCACACCCAGGTAGTGGCCTCTGCAGGTGGCCAAGGACTCCTGGATGCCGTGCTCCCGTGGGGGCTGCAGCGAGAAGCTCCCAAAGAAGCCATGGGGGCGGCGAGTGTGAGCCAAGCACGGAACCAGGTTCTATCTCATCCTAGATTGTGGCCTCGGGAACCCCCGTGTGTTTGGAGAATTACCCCGGAAACAGATTTTATGGGACAGTCACCGCCTCTCTCGGGGAGCAGGCTGCTGCCTGCCCGCTATTAATCCCGTTCCTGAAGAGCCTCACGGCCGAGCTGGCGAGAGCTCAAGGCCATGGTCAAGAACTGGAGGGTCAGGGACCAGGGACAGGTAAAGCTGGTCAAGGCCCAGCACCTCCCACTGCCGAGTCTGGCCAGGTTCTGGTCAGTTCTAACACCACAACTGGGCCCTCAGGCACCCGCAGAGTGTGGCTATGGTGGGTTCTTTAGGAGGCACACTCAGAAACCCAACATGTTAGTTGTACCTTGCTGTGTGACACATGGCTGTGTGACAAATTGCTGCAGAATTTCGTGACTTAAAGCAACATAGATTTCTCCTCCCACAGTTCCTGTGGGCCAGAAATCTGGGTGCAGCTTAGTGAGGTCTCTGATTCAGGGTCCCCCATCCAGGTCGGGTCAGGCTACAGTCATCTCAAGGTGGGACTGGGGGATCCAGCGGCACTCTGGTAGCTGGTGGCAGACCTCACGTCCTCACTGGCTGATGACCAGAGACATCAATTCCTTACCACTCAGACTTCATAAGGCAGCTCGCAACAATGCAGCTGGCTTCCTTCAGAGCAAGCGAGTGAGCGAGCAAGAGAAGAAAGAGAATGGAAACCACAGTCTTATTGTACCCTGATCTTATCGCAATGGCCATATTCTATTCATTAGAAGCAAATCACTAGATCCAGCCCAGAATCAAGGGGAGGGGATTACACAGGGGAGTGGATGCTTGTGGGGGGGGGGGGGGGGGGGTCAAGGGGACCATCTTGGAGGCTGTCTGTCACACCTGATGCTATGTCTGGCTCTGTGGGGTCACAGTTCAATGTCACAATTCTATGCCCTTGCTTCAGCAACTATTTTCTTCCCCTCTGTTCAGATGCACATAAAGCTGGCACCATGTGGAATTTGCCGCTCTTCCCCATCCTGGAGAAAGCAGACATCTGGTCCCAAGCCTACAAGGAAGAAGCCGAACTGCAAGGACAAATGCATCCCAAACCAGGTGACCGCCCTTCCCTGGTAACCCGATGGGAATGATCATGGGGCACTGAAGGTATTCCACGCTGCAATCCCCAGGGATTAGGAATGACAGCACCCTGCCTGTCAATCATCCCTTTCTCTCACCTCCACCCTAAGTTTCCCAAGGGATTTTTTCCATATAAGGAATAACAAATAGGACTCAAAGTTCACTGTAATGATAACTTGACCAGTTCCCAAAAGGAAAGTCCCAAAGGCCCTCTACTACCCCACTAAACACTGAATCCAAATCTTGGGATATTATCCCCTACCAACCAGCCACATCTCAAAAGGAGTTAATGGGGGAAGATGTGAGACATGGGGAAAAAGACAGAGGAGACAAAGAGAGAGTTCTTGTCCCCACCAAGAGGAACCCCAAAGAGAACGTGGCTGGCTTGCCCTCAGGGTCTGTTTCAACTTATGCACTCCCAAGTGGAAAAGAATGAACAGAAAATGAGTGTGTTCCTTTCAGCTGACCATGATGCAGGCCACTAGGAAGCGTCGTTCTCTGAACATCCTTGAACTTGACCATGGGTCAGCAATGTCCCATGGGCCGACTCTAGTCTGCTACCTCACAAGCTAAGGGTGGTTTTACATTTGTCAGTGATTAAGGTGTTGGGGGGTGGGGCAGGGAATGTCCAAAGAAGAATAAAATTTTTATGGAGTGCTATACAATGTGTGCTATTCTAAATCTTTGGCTATGTTAGTTCATTTAATCTTTACAGCAACTCAGTGAAGTGGGTTCATTTACTGAGTACTTACTGTACACCAGACACAGTTCTCAATACAGTACATTTAATGCTCCAAACAGCCCATGGAATAGAAGAAAATCTATTGACCAAGACTCAATCATTTTTCCTTAAAGATGGGCAGGAGAGCTGGAGGCGCAGTGCATATGTAGCACAGGGTGATGAATGCATGCGTGGCTGGATGCATGCATGGATGCATGAATAGACATGCATGCATGCATGGACGGATGCAGGGATGCATGCATGGATAGATGGATGCATGCATGCATGTATATCCATGCATGCATGGATATACACCTTTTCCTAAACTGAATTGTGTTGTTGTGGTTGTTATCATTGTAGTAGTTGTTGTTGTTATTAATAGATCATTACTGTGCAGAAAAGTCAGTGAAATCCTTACTATTTTCATTTTTATCTCTGTAGCCCCAACAAGCTCTTGGCAGGGTCTCCCCAAACCTCAGGAAATGCAAAAGCAAGAGCTGATAGTCGTGCCACCCACAGAGCTGCGTGCCCGGGAGTTTGTGGTTTACCAGTACGGCCTCTCCATCCTGCAGCTGCTCACACCCCAGCTTCCTGTAAGTCTGCTTCTCACCTCTCTGTGGCCCCAAGAACATCAGGGCGATCATGAGGGAGGCTCTGAGGTGGTGGAACATCCTTAGGATTAAGCGCCTGGAGCAGGGAACTTTCTAGTTTCTCCTTTAAGGAGACTGAAGGGAGTCATGTTACCAATCTAACATCTAATCTCTCAAATGATGTTAATAATTAATAGCACAAGTTAAGCACTTTGTCCATGCCAGAAAGTGGCCTAATGATTTGCATGCACTAATTCATTTCATCTTCACAAAACATCCTATGACATCGATACTTTTTTTTCTCTCATTTTAACATGAAGGGGGATGGATACAGAGTGGTTGTGTAAACCTACTCAAGATAACACAACCAAAAGGTTAGAGCCGGGCTGGAATCCAGACTCAAGAGCCCTGATGCCACACCAGCATACACATATTTAGGAAAGTGGTAAATTCATTCTCAAAGTTACCATGAATATCAGACACACAGTTAAATGCCCTTTCCACTTTCCTACAGTGTGTACTGAATCCACTTGCCCTGTTACAACTTAAATTGATGCTCCAGCACATTCACTTCCCATTGATTTAGTGCTTCTGTGTAGCTGAGCTACGTGAGAATTTGGTAGCAAAAGAAAACGGGCTTTGTTTTTGTTTCCATTTGTTTTTTATTCTTTTCAGGCTCCTGAAATCACCCTGCAGATTGCTTCTCATCTTCCTGCCGTGGAAGAAAATGCCTTCCAAAGTTCCTTCTTCTACCAGGTTCTGCAAAGTTGGCCCCAGAAGTGGGTTCTATCATTCTAGGGTCTAATAAAGATAGACAGAAGCACAAAAAAAAACCAAAAAAAAAAGTTATAAAACCTTTTTGTCTCTCAAGTCCTGACATATTTCATTACCCCTTGCTGATAAATCATTTAGCTTGGGCATAATAAATGCCACCATGTAAGAGCTTTCTCTTAATCAGTGAGATCAATATGTCCTGGCTTGTGCCCAGTGAATCCTAATGGCTTTGTGGCCACTAATGAATCTGTCATTATCAAAGCCAGTGTGGTTCCAAGCTTCAGGAAATCCTGCCCAGTCGGAATCTTTCTACAGAAAGGGATCTAAATCATTGCAGGTAGCTCCTCAAATAGGTCATTAGCTTGTCAGTGGTTGGTGGGAACTTCAAGCCGGGCTATATAGACCTTAAACAATGATGACAGAGCATTGGTAAATACTAATTGTGAGAGAGGAAACTGCTAATCAATATTAGAGGACTAGGAAATGGCTTATACTGACTGGTAGGTTGTTAGGGGATTTTATAAAACCAAAAGTTCCTCCTCTGGGGTCCTCTCCAGGCATTATTTCACGTGATCATCAAAGCAATCTATGAAGTAGCTGAGCATTTAACCTCATTTTACTCAGGATTCATCCAGTGCTGTGTGGCGGGTAGCTGGCCATGGGCCTACTACAGTTACAACTTACAGTGTCCCAGCCCTAAGGGCTTATCTCCACTTTGTGAACTAGGAAGTCGAGGCCCAAGAGGCCAAGTAACTTGCCCAGGGTCACAGGCCAGCAAGAACTGAAACTTAAGTCCCGGTGTATTTGACACCAAACTCATTTCTTAACCGCTAGTCTGTGCCACCCCCCACAGCCGATTCCAGGGACAGGTCTCACGCCGTCTGGCTCCAAAGCACCTAAGGCTTTTCCATGCCGGCCTGTTACCTCTTGAGAGCATGAACAAGGGAATTATTTCAAATCAATTAGGCAAGACAGGAGATTTGAGAATTTGATTACAAAATAAAGGCATGAAACAGAGAGCCCTCATAGACGATGGTTCTCAAACTGCAGTCCTGGGACCTCGTGCATTAGCCGCCTGGGGAGTTTAGTAAAAACAGAAGCCCCCAGGCCTCACCTAAAGCCCACAGAACCCGAAGTCCTGGGATGGACCGCAATTATAGTCATCCCCGTGTGATTCTTCTTATTCACACGAACGTTTGGAAACCATTGCATCAGTAAATAGTGATTGGAGAGCATTGATACAAACAAACAAACAGATACATGCGTAATTTCACTCTGAATTTCCAACAGTTTGAGGGTAGCAGAAAAACTGGGAAGAAAACAATTTATTTAGAGGTGAACTAAAACAATTCTTCCTTTGTCGTCCGAACCTTCCCTTCGGTAAAATTCCAGGAAGCCCAGGGAGTCTATAACGTCAAACGTTATTTTATTTAGACCACAGAAAGCTAGAAAAAGAAAGAGGCCATGTGAGTGTTCCTGGAGGTTAACTACCATCTCTGTGGGGGGTGTTTTTCTCCACCCAGAGCGCTGAGAACACCCTGTTTGTGGGGAGAGAGTGTTTGGGGTCCGTGGGGAGCTTCGTCTTGCTGTTGCTGCACTGCCTGGCCCACATTGCTGCTGGCAGCTTCCACCAGGACTCCAGTCCCGCCTTTCTGAGCTCATTTCACAAGGTGCACAAGGGCTTTTGGCTTCTTTTTCTCTGTGAACTCAGACCCCACTCCCCAGGATACTAAATGCAATGAGCTTTGCAACATTGCAAATCTCGGTGGCCTTTGGTTCCTGCCGCCTGGCCGGGAAGATGTTCCTGATCACATGTCCCGTGGTAGCATGTGACAGCACGCATGCACTCCTCCCGGAGAGACGTGGTCTTCCTATGAGCACAGCGTCACGACTTTCTGTGGGTGTTTCATGGTCTACACGGAAGCTTCGCCCTAATTGTAAATGACAGTAGTAACCTGTGGCAAGGACACGTCAAGATGATAGATCTCAAGCCCCGTTTTGCTTTCAGCTGTCATGTGAATGCTTTAGAGCCATTGCCTAGCAGCGGTGCTGACTGGTCCGCGTCGCCTTTCCCTTGACCAGGCGCTGAAGGCGTATTTCAGGGACGCGTTCTCCATCACGCTGCAAATGTCAGCAATTTCCCGGGACGGCACGCTGGACGGAAGCCTCAGTGCTGTTCTCCTGGAGGACCAGCCCGTCTCCCCGAGAGGAAGAGATCTGCTCTCTAAGCTCGTTGAAAGGAGGTGTGAGCCTCGCTTGGAGCCCAAGTCATCGGAAGAGGTAACTAACTTTGACTTGCGTCGCACGTGGCCTTGGTTAAAACCGACTTCTTTACAAATCCCTGAGTGTGTGACCTACTCAGAGATCTCTGGCTTCCCTGGGTGGCACACGGCCTTGACATTCAGCCTGCCTCTCAAACCACACATGACAATATTTTTTCAATTCTGGATCCTATAGGACAGGACAGTGGGTCCCTGGCTCTTTGAATCATGCATGGGGATTACCAGTAGTGCATGGGGGTTAGCTCATGTCCCATTAACGTATTAGCAGTAAGGAAGAATTCCATATGTAAAACTCACTGTTACTCAGGGACTAAAGTTAGGTGTCCCACCTATTTACCTGCTTTCTGTGCAAGCTTGACTGTGGCATTCTTCTTCTTTTTTAAAGATTTATTTTTATTGTTTTTTGACAGAGAGAGACAGACAGACAGCGAGAGACAGAGAGAAGGGGGAGGGCCCAGAGCAGTCTCCATAGTTGACATTAGTTTTCCATATAGTTTCACTCCACAGGTGGGCACGGGGCTGCGCAGAGCAGGAACTGGGCCGGGAGCCTCCCACATAGGCCCCGGCAAGAACTGAACTGGGGGCACACCCCAGTTCAGCATGTGGGTCCGCCTGGCCCGGGCCCAGGATTTGATCCTTGGTCTCTGGGGCTGCAAAGCGAGCGCTTAACCCACTAAGTCATCCCAGCTTCCCCAACAGTGGCATTCTTAATGCTGTGTTTTCTGAAGCACTCTTACGAGACTATTATCATCTCAGCTTCCTAACTATTGAAAACATAAAATTAAAAATATATATTGGGGAAGCCAGGATGGCTCAGCAGGATGAGCACTCACTTTGCAGCCCCAGGGACCTAGGATCGAATCCCAGCCCTGGCCTGTGTGGACCCATATGCTGAACTAGGGTGTACTTCCCAAGCAGGAGACCCCCAGTTCAGTTCTTGCCCCCCAGTTCGGCCTCTGGCTCAAGGGGGTGTGCTTCCCATGCAGGAGACCCCCAGCCCAGTTCCTGCCCTGCACATACCCGCCCACCTGTGTGGAACGAAACCATGTTGAAAACTGATGACGTACAACTCTGGAGACTGCTCTGGGCCCTCCCCCTTCTCTCTGTCTCTCCCTGTATCTGTCAGAAACAACAAAAATCTTTAAAAAAAAAACAGTTTGCCCAAGACAGACATAGTTGTGGAGCTGGAATGTGAGGCCTCTGCCAATCACCATCTATAAAGAGTTCTCATTTTACTTTAAAAGCAGAATTATATGCAGTTCTCTCAGATCTGTGCTCTGGCTAGGAAGATCTGTGCTTAATAGGTATTAATTCTGTACTGCACACTCTCTCTAGTACATTAAGAAAAACAAAGATCTTCTCCTCTTCACCAACATGGAACATTTCCTGAAAAGCATCCTCGCTACAGAACCACAGATCCCAAGAACACCGAGGGATCGACTTGGAGGTGAAGATAAACTGAGGTGCCCCTATGATCTACACTGACTCTACAGCATTAAGACTATACTTTGCTACATACCTTGAAACTTTGTATTCTGGTTTGGGGACTGTGTTTATAACTGAATCTGTCAGCAAAACAAATGATTGGAAATTAATGGTGGTATAAGTTTTATCGACAGCACTTTACGGGGCTTTCGGAGTACCAACAGATGGTGGATATTAGATCTCAGAGTTAGAAAGGAGCCACGTGATCACAGGTTTTCCCTTTGCCTTCGGGCAGGTAAAGTATTCATCCTAGAAGTGAAAATAGAGACTCGGGCCTGCCCCAGTTACCCCAGCCGAAAGAGGACAGAAACTAATTAGAACCTGGGTCCTCTGCTTTCTCCTTCAGGGTTTCTTCTGCTGTACCAACATGATGCCCACCGATATTTTATAAACACGTGCTTGTTTGTAATCATACGCCTTTAAAACATTATGTCTTTAAAAACCAACAAATATGGCATATGTTCAACTCTAGTAGATGCTACAACCAGACTTCCAAAGTGACTGCATAATTATGCAAGGCCACCGCTCAGGAATAAGAGTTCCAGTCACTCATCAGCTTTACCTGCACTTTGTATTTTCCATCTGTTTTATTTTCTTCCTTCTTCTGAGTGTGTGGTTTGACTTTGTACTTCCTTGATGGCCAATGAAACTGAGCATCTTTCACATATTTATGCACTGCTTGAATAGCCTCTCTTGAGAGGTGCCTATTCAAGTATTTTGCCCATTTTCCATTGGATTGTCTGTTTATTTGTAGAAATTCATTAAGAAGTTGTGTTTCCTCATTCTGTGGATTATCTACTTATAAAAATAACTACATATGTCTCTTTTGTTTTATTTTTAGCTCTAGAAAGAAAATGGTGATCATTTTGATCTGCATGATCAAATGGTATTAAATATCTCACTATGACATCCAAAGAAGCTAAGAAAAAATTTTAATACCTATAACATTCATGTATAAATCACATTAATGTATATTATAATCTTTGGTGGATATATAACATAAACGTAACAGGCTAATATTTGGCACAGAAGATGAAGAATGTACTGACATTTTCACTGTGACTAAAAGGTCATTAGACCACATATCTTATCAAAATATTTATTATTTAAAGATATTGACTGAACCTCTTTCTAGAGATGTAAAATTTGTTATTATTACTTGTCAGGCTGACTAACATGTCTAAAGTTGTCTACTACCAAGTCACACGAAGTAATCAGATATATTTGCACGATATTTGTCGATTTGGAATGAGAGGACATAAAATATAGTCTGTGTCACATACAAAAATTCACTTTGGAGGCCCTGTTTGGAACACCTCATAGAGATAAGCAGTCATCAGAAACTGAAGTTTCAGGATTTGGGTGCTAATCAGGATAGACACAACCATGACACAAATCAATGTAAGCCAGAGATATTTCTTTCAAATACAAACTGCAAATCAAAAGCCTGCTCGAATTACAAATCCAATGCCAGCAATCAGACTGCTTGTTTGAAGAATTCTCTTTATTGTGCTCCAAGATGAGTAGCAAAGGGGATTTATATATGAAACAATTATTGTTGAGTCTCTTGTGCAATGCAAGGAAGGCAAGTGAGCAAAGGCAACTTTAATTTCAACAAACGCTCTGTGGGTAAATAATGAATAACTAATTAATGAATTCAGTATTCAGTTCACATCCAGTGTTTTTTTAGCCCTGCAGGTCTTCTGTCATAATTAAAAGATGTCCACACGTAGCTGAGGACTTAACTCTAAATCCAACCAAAATACTAACGGTAAATTACTTTATGGAAAATAAATTAAAATAAAAACACAGTGTAAGACAACTTAACAAGAAGCTTTGCAATTAGAGTTTAACGAAGAGTTTGAAATCAAGCCATACGGAAGATGTGCTGAGAATCAACTCACTACATCTAACTCCTCCATTTCTCCCGTCGTATACTGACCTTGAACTTTCATTTATTTGCTGTAAGAGGGTGGTTAGTCATTTAGTAGGCTGCCCAGATGTACCATTTGAAATGGGACAGAAAACAACAGTACTGTCCCATTTCATACGGTACGTCTGGTCAGCCTAGCCTCACCCTGCTAAATTCAAGGTGTAAGTGGTTGTGTTCTGTCCTATTTCAAACGGTAGGTCTGGTCAGCCTATCAGGTTAGTCATCTTAAGTAGCCATTCAGGTTAAATTATTAGATTCACCATCGAGCAAAGTAAGTACCATATTTGTCAGCCTTACAACTCTTTCATGTAGTTACCGTCTCGATGAAAATCACTAGCTGCCTTCATAACACAGATACCAATAAAATGTTAGTCATCCATCAGAATAGATTCTGATAGCTGTTCTCCTGTCTCTTTCATGAACTGGGAATTCCTACACAGTGCATACCCTTTTATCAATGCATAATAACTTTATAAAATTAAAGATTTCCCTGGTACTTTGAGAAGCAGGTAAATCTTAGTTTGTTATGGTAAATAGTGAGGGTGTGTCCTCAAGAACTTTATTTAGCTATTCTTGTAAATCATGAGGTGTATTTCCCAGAGATTAGAGTGAAGATTAATTATGCCAGACATGCAAGACTACGTAGCATAGTTAAACCAAAAGCCCAAGGCCTCAGAGAGACGCAGTAAAGAAAATGTGCAGAAATTAAAGATCTTTCTTTTGTATTCTTATTCTTGGCTGAGGATGGCACCTACCAAAACATGATCCTATTAACTTTCTGGCTGACTCCTCGGGCCCTCTGTCTGATTCCATTTAATTCCATTAATACACTAACAGCTGTAGGCATTCAGTAAGCACACGCCTTCTAATGGAAATGCCACGGATTACAAGGCAGGGATCATGTTCTCCTTCCTGCTACATTATGTGTATTTATTGCTGTATTGAATCAATACCAATTTATTTCTTAAAGTGTTGAGATTCTAGTACCTTTAAGAAATTAGCCTGTATGCACAGCCCATTAACAAGAAAAAGGATAAAAGAAAAAACCTTAATAAAGAAGCCATATTTTACCAACTATTAACAAAAAGGACCCTTTCCCCTGAGTATAATAACTGTTTTAAGAAAATTTTGTGTTTTAACAGATTGAAAGTAAAAGAAGGGACAAGCTATACCCTGTGCTTATTAATCAGAAAGTGGGAACGGCTGTGTTAATATCAGATAAAGAGACATCAGAGCGAAGTAAATAACCAGAGACAGAGAGGGATATTATTAATGATAAAAGGATTAATCTGCCAAGAAGATGGCAGTTCTAAATGTGTTTATACAAAACAACAGAGCTACACCGTATGTGAAACAAAAACTGATAGAACTGAAAGAGAAACACTCCTTTTATGGAATAAATAAAGGAGAAGCAGGAAAGACTGGGCAGGACTGAAAAGGGAGGAAGGCGGAGGATAATCATAGTTTTTCTAAAAAAACAAAGATATTTAAGCAATGAGATAAATTATCATCATTATGACAGACAAAAATGATCCAGAATAAAGAGAGTTGCTATTTCTAAAATGAAAGGACAAAGAAAGTATTCAAAGGTAAGACTGCTGAAGGTAGCTCTGCAAAAATTAAATCTGCAGCTCAGAAAGGGGCACGATGTTTCAGGAAAGACTGACACAGAATGAGTGACTGAGACGCAGACTTCACGGATAGGCATACCTGACAGATCCTGCAGTTTTGCTTCCAGACCACGACAGTAATAAAGCAAGTATCGCAAGAAAGCAAGTCACAGTCTTCTTGCTGATGGAGGGTCTTGCCCTCCATTTGCAAACAAATAAACAAAAAAGCAACACCTGTGAAACAGGATAAAGTGAAGCGCAATAAAACAAAGCACATCTGTGTAGAGAAAGAACTTTCCAGATTGGCAAGCAAAGGGAGTCACCTACATAGTAGGTGTAGGTGTTTGTGCAAGTGGCAGGAAGCTGGGAGAATCAAGGTGGTCTCGATGTCCCCATGGCAACGTACAATCAGAAACTTGAGATTAGTGTGATGTGTACAAAGTTAACGGGGAATGAAAGCACAACCTAAGATTTTAATACTCGGCCACATTGTCCTTCAAAAGTATGGAAGAATAGGGATCATCTCAGGCATACATAAACCCCCTCACGAATAAAATCCAGATAACCAGAGAGGACTCAAAATAAGCTTTCACACATACAAAAAGTTTATTGGTGAGCACTGAATCCGTTTAAATATTAAATCACTTTAAATATAAAACTAAAAAATAAAACTGTAGGAATAATTGTTTTAGGACAGGACATAAATGTTAAACCTTGACATTAGAAATGTTACATATTTAAAAATTGCCAAGAGAATGAATCTTATAAGTTCTCATCATAAGATAAATAATTGGAAAAAAGAAAGGAACTGTATGGTGATGGATGGATCATTTCACAATGTCTATGAATATCCTAATCATGTTGTAGACCTCATGTAAATCTAAAATAAGTCATAGTTATTAAGTCCATTAAGAGTTTGAGAAATAAACCAATTTCTTTAAAAAAAAAAAAAAGGAAATTTTGTAGAGTGGTTTTCAAATAAGCTGTCACTGGCCTTATGAAATAAAACAGTGATGGTAGGTAATAAAGTAGAATCAGAATACTATATTAAGAGGATCACTCTTCCATAAATGAAGATCTACCTTTTTTTTTTTAATGGCTAATGAAGAAACACAAACTTTAAAATTTTTCTCGCAACAAACTGAACTAGGAATAGATTAAAATCAATATGTTTATTTAAACGGTTACTTTTCATAATTAATTCATTGACTCTTATCACAGGTCAGTGTCTTCATTCTATTAGCTTACTGGGTACATTCATTAGAGTTACATAAAACAGCATATAAAATTAAATAAGAATTAAAAGTGCAGCGAAGAACATAGGCATGATCTGTGTGAGAGGATTCACCATCATGCACCTGGTCTCTAATGTGGGGATGGTCTTTGGGCTCATGGGCCTCTCGACTTTGGACTAGTTTCACTTTAGAGAAAATGCAGTAGCTCCACTCAGCTCTTGGCCCCGGAGTGCCCGGCCAGCCAGTGCATTACCGGTTTGTGTTGACCCAGCGGTACCTGTCGGCCCGATGCAGAGCCGCAGGCCTCTGGGCCTTAGGATGCTTAGGCAACTCATAAGCATTTCCTACGAAGCCCGGGCGGCCAACTGCCACGTTCTTTTTGCGGGGGATTTGAAACCAAGATTGAAAGGGTTGTTTCAAGTTTTCAACCTGAAAAAAAAGGGGCAGAGGGGGAGCGGTGGCATGAAGATCGCCTATAAACTAAAAGCTACCTCTAAGGATTAAATAAAACCCGTGACTCAGAAGTTAAACTTTTCAAAAGCGTAAGAAGTACAAATGAATAGAAATAAAAGCAGATAATCGTCTTTGAGATTGGCTAGCATGGGGTGGGGGTGGGGGTATAAATTAAGTCACTTCAATTTAAAAAATCAATTTTTTAATCCAACTAAAATTTTTTGAAAACATTTATGCAAATTTCTATATGTTCTTGAGTTCTCCCTTACCTCACCCCACCTCCCTGGCCCAACCCAAAAATGTCTAACCATAATCTCTGGGGCTAAATTCTAGAAATATCCATTTTAAACATAGGAAATGACCAGTTCAGATGTTTTACACATCTTACACATTTTTGAAAGAATATTGCTCTCGTCTAGAAGAATACAGCCAACTATAGATCTGAGCCTTAGATAGAAGAGGATTTTTCTAAGCATAAAAATAAAATTAAAAGCAAATATTTCACTATATAATTTTAAACTTTATACATATAGAGCTACTTTATAAACTATATTTTAGAAAATCAAATAAGCTAGGAAAAAATATTTGCCAGTAATATAACGAGTTAAAATACTCCTAAAGTTTGAAGGGCCTGTAATAATGCACTCAGATCTCAAATGACAAGTGGGTGAAGAAGAGAAAATGCATATGACAGTACATACCTTAAACATTTAGGGACATAGAGATTATGTTAAATATTTAATTTAATCAATAATATCTATAATAGATTGTATTGTTGTCAAACTATTTTTAGGTGAGAATACCCAATTTTAGGAAAAATGATAAGCATGTTCACATAACGCTTGTTACACTCCAAATAAATACAACTTTCTAGAAGGTACTTTGGCCATATACTAAGAACAAGTAAAATGTCTCTACCCACTGATCCAGTAATTTCATGTCTGAAAACCAAGTCTCCAGAAATAATTTAAAATTCAGACCTCTCTGTACAAGTTATCACCTTTTTCTACATCACAACAATGTAGAAACAATCTAGATATCTGCCAATTAATATATTAACTAAGTAAACTATGAGGAAAGCAAATGAATACTAAAGTGTTGAAGCTGCTTTAACATGTTCATATATAAGGGGTTAATTTCAGAAAACCTACAAACAAGTTTATTCATATAAAGTGTCAACAGGTTCTCTTTTGATCGGTGCTTTTCAAACTGTGGGTTGCCACCAGTAGTGAGTCATGAAATCAATTCAGGTGGTTGAAACCAACTTAATTTAATACGAAGTGTTTGGGACATTGTACCTGGCAAGAATAAGAATTGTTTCATGGAACTTATTTCCAAAATACAGCTATGTATATCTGCCTATGGTTTTTTGTTGTTGTTTTGTGTTGTTTTGTTGTTGTTTTTTTAGCAAAACTGCTCTGGCAATGAACTTGCAGACACTTGACCGTTTCTTAATATTCCAGATTTCCTACAAGAGGCATGTTATTTTCTAATGTCAAAAAAGCCCACTGATTTTCACATTTCGTTCTGAAGAAATTTAGGTGAAAGGAAACTTATGCTCCAAAACTATATGGAAAAATGGGACTGCAAAAGACCGTATAGGCCTGCGCACTCAGCCAAGTAGAGAAACTACAGATAAAAGAAAGAAAAAGACATGTTGCCAGAATATTAAGATTGTGATTTTAACCCTCACAGTTTTGTTTTTTTCTGTGTTTTCCCATTGTTTGTTTCTTTGCTTTTATGGTAAGCATCTTCTTTTTAGAATTAGAACAGAAAATAATTAGAATAGGAAAAAAAAAAGTATAGAGAAGAACGGGAACACGCTTTACCTGATAAACACTCTTTGGATTGCTGACTTTGGGGATTATCTGAGCTTTTTTGTTACAGTTTTCTTCATCGGAGGAAGTGCCAGAGGAGTAGCCTAGCGTGGCTCTCCGCACGGCATTGCTGATTTGTTGGGAGAGCTCCCATTCCTCCCGCCTGCCTTTGAAAGAAGCGACTGTGAATGGGTGATTCTTCTCACCATACCTAAGCAGGAAGAGAACATGAAAGATTCATCAGGGATTCCGCTTCTCTCTAATCTTTTGTAGCGACAACACCCTGAATGACAAAAAGTTGTTTTTAAAAACAAATTGAAATGACTGGACAGCCAAGCAAAGTGAGAGACACAAGGCCCTTCAAACGCCACATTAGTGGGGGGATTCTGGAAGGGCAATCTTGGGTCGACTGCTCAGAAAAAGACAAAGACTAGTTTCTTTTTATTCAACTAACAGATTCAATGGCCCCCTGGTAGATAATTCCACTTCCCCCTGGATACTGCTTATAATACTGAGATGTTATCATCTACTCTGGACAATAGGGTGCAGGGATTGAAATCTAATTTCCAATATTGTGCAAAATCGCTGTGCTTCCTACTCCATTCACTCCTGCTGGAAATGTGTTGTCTAATAACGTTTATATCTAAAATCTTAACCACCCAGTGACCTTGGCGCTCACGCAAGGCTTTGGAGCACCATCTTTCACAAAGTTGTACAGAGCTGACTAAATAACCCAGGTGGGGAAGCCGGGATGGCTCAGTGGGTTAGGCGCTCACTTTGCAGCCCCAGGGACCGAGGATCGAATCCCGGCCCTGGCCTGTGCGGACCCATATGCTGAACTGGGAAGTGCCCCCAGTTCAGTTCTCACCAGGGTAAGACCCCAGCCCAGTTCCTGCCCTGTGCAGCCCTGCCCACCTGTGGAATGAAACTATGTGGAAAAACCAATGATCTACAACTATGGAGACTGTTCTGGGCCCTCCCCCTTCTCTCTAGCTCTGTCTCTGTATCTCTCTCTTTCTCTCTCTGTCAAAAACAATAAAATAAATCTTTAATAACCCCAGGTTCTCAGGGGTCCCAGAGCAAGTTCTTTAACTCCAATGAGAATACTCACCTACAGCAAACCTCAAAGGGATCTACCCATATGGTCATCTCCTTTGGAAGCCCGAGGTGAGAAAAATCCACGTTACTTTCCGCACAAGCCCTCTGTAGAATGGGATCTTTATTCTGATTATTGTTTATTCTGATACACCTTTAAAAACAAGGAAAGGGAACCAAAGGTGAGAGATGCTTGAGCTGAAGAATCATGTTGTAGGCGCACTGCTTCAATACACACAGCTCCCACTCACCCCCTGCCTTCTGCTGACCCCTCCCCCACCCCCCACAGTCGTGCAAGTAAGAGTAAAAGATCATCAGCTTTTCTCACAGCAACTCAGAATGTGGGCTGTATCCCCAAGTCACACAATTAGTTCACCGAATGTTCACTGGGTAGCTTTCACAGTAAACCCAAGTTAGTAATGGTTTCACCCCTATCACATAAGGGGGTTTGTTCTATCATTTCCAACTGTGCTGTTACCGGCTGCACCTCTTTCTTTCTGTCCACATTCAAACAAATAAATGGGACCCCATAACACTTTTCATTACTTATTAACTGCCAACAAAGTCATGGCCGGCAGTAATTGCTTGGCCGTTACTTCCCTTTGCTACGCCACCCACCAGCTCTCACCTGAACGCCTGGCCTTTAGAAGGGCAGTCAGAGTGCCAGTGGCTTCTGTATGTTTCAAACAAGACAGTCATCAGCTTTTCTGCAAAGTTCTCCAGTTGCTGCTTGCTTAATTTATCATGTTTTTTCACCAATCTTGTCACAAAGAAAACTGCTGTGGCAATTTCATCTCTCATGATTCAAGAAAAAAAATCTCTGAGGAGGTCTGCAGCCATTCAAAGGAAGCAAGAGGGGGAAAGGAAGCAAGAAGAAATTAAAAAGAAACAAGGGTCTAATTTACCAACATGTACTTGCCACTTGAACATTTTATAAACCATAAATTTAAAACAGAAATCGTTGACTGGTCCTTAATGAACCAAATAAGCACACCTAGTACTATCTATCAATCAACAAAACAACAGCGAAGAATACCAACTCCTTAACTAGCCAGTTTATAATGATTTTCAAAGGGGGGGAAAAAAAACCTATTTTTAAACTTTAATATACTTAAAAAATAAATGAAACATAATTATGCAACTTAGGTTTAAAAAGAAAAAGTCCCAATATAAGACAGTAATTACGCCAAGCACCACTGTTTAAAAATATACTTACAGAGAGCGAAAGCATTTCAGGATAGATTGTTCTAAAATGTGGCTCTTGGGTTGCATGCTTTAAGTAAAAGTTAAGATTAATCAAACGTATTATACTTGCCAGCAAAACTTCTTCAATCCCAACAAAAAGTGAGCCAGAGTTGGAAGACGGATGATACTTTAAGTTTCCAGCTCTCACCCACACCTGATAGTTCGTCTTAGGCTGGAAATTTATATAAGCCTGGCCCTAAAGCCTGGTAAGTCTTTAACCTGACACAGGTGCTGTCTTTTAGCATAATCAGCTTTTTCTACATCCCTATGAGGTTGCCCCCTGGCATATGTAGAGTGGGTTCTTTGAGGCATTTAAAGATTTTCAGACTGGATTACAGTCGTCCATTTTATAATATCATTAAAGTCCTGTCTTTTTGACAGAGATCTCGAATCAAGCCTTCTCCTTCCATATCCTAATACCCTGCATTTCAATCATTTCATCTCTAATTGTAACTGTCAACCTAGTAAAGAATTTCGTCTTGAATTTCTTATAAAACTTACAGCTTGCTTTGAACAGTCATTATGTTGGCTACACACGGTTTTGTTTTGTTTTTTTTTTACTAAATGTTTATTTGCAAAATAAGTGGAAGAGATCTTAGAGTTTATCTCATCTCACTAGTTATCAAAACGAGGGTCCCTGACCACCTCCAGTGGGACCACCAGGCTATTTGTTAAAAATTGCTGATTCTTGGACAGTATCCCAGATCTACTTGAGTCAACACTTCTACGAGGGAGACCTGGACATCAGTATTTTACAAGTTTCCCCAGGTGATTCTTATAGCCACTGAAATTTAAGTATCACCACACCTAATACATAGTAAGTCTTTAACACCACAATAAGTGGTCATTCAGTTTCATCAGTGAAAAAAGAATTTACTCTTACAAGGATGCCCATTTCAGTTTTAAAAAGCTCCAATACCAGGCAATCAGAAGAGCCAAATCACCTAGTTTTTCTCTCTGGAATTACATGGATTATATCTAATCCTCCACCACACAAAGACACTTCAAATCCTAGCTTGTCAGCCTCCTCTGAGTCCCCCCTCTGGGCTCAGTAGCCTCCGCTTTGTAACAGTTCTCCCGGTAGAGTTTCCTACAGAGCGTGCTACTCAGACACCTCCGGATGCTGGGCGCGCACCTCTGGCTGGGTTTCAGGCATGTCAGTAATCCTCTCTTAACGTGTGGAGCCCAGAATCACACACAGTGCTCCGGGTGTACTCTGTCATCAGAGAATAGAGTAAGACTGCCACCGCCCTTGCTGTGAAGACTATTTCTACAGTGCAGCCTCAGGTAGCATCACCTGGTTGGCAGTGGTCACACCACTACCTCACATTGAACTAATGCTATTGTTGTGTTGCATCTATCCCTTCCTGCACAACATAATATTTAAGAATATGGGCTTTGGAGTCAGACATACCCGGGTGTCAATTGCAACTTTACAACTTCCCATCTGTGTAACTTTGAGCAACTGGCTTAACCTCTTGAACGTTCCAGTTTCCTGTCTGTGAAATGGAAGGATAACAGCGACCTCCTGGGGTTGTTTTCAAGATGACAACCAACAGTGTATAAAAGCGCCTGATCTAACTAGTACTTAGTTACCTAGTACATAGTTGTTATAGGAAGGCAGTATAGAGAGTAGGTAGTTAAAAAAATAAAACCAGCTATAAAATCAAGCATCATGGGATTAAATCCCACTCCTCTAGGTTACCAGAAATTTGGGTAAATTTCTCAACCTCTCAAATCTTTAAAATCGCCTCTGTAAACAGGAGGTAAGAAGTATACCTAAGTCCTTGGAATTAGACGGCCAGATTTGTATCCTAGATCTATTTACTGTGTGACCTTAGCAAGTTATTTAACTTCTCTGTGCCTCAGTTTTCTCCTGTATATCAAGAAGAGAATAACAGTGCCCTCTTTGTAGGGTTGTTATAAGAATTAAGTGTTAAATGCCTAGAACAGCACCTGGTGCTCAGTAAAAGCTCTATAAATGTTAGATATTACCACAGTAGTAGTAGTAGTAGTAGTATCAATACAATTTCCATACTACCACTATTATGTTATGAGGATCTTGTCAAGATTAAATTATAAAATTATATAACACTTAGCAGAATGCCTGGATGTAGTAAGTACTCAAAAAGTGGTGGCTTTCTTATTAATAAAGATAAGTTTATATCTATCATTTTAGTATAAGTCATTTCCAATGTTTTGTGGATTGAGCATTAAACTACATATTGCACACATACTTCACTGTGTTCAATTTAGACAGTCCCTATAGGAAACTGAAATGATTTGTGACCTTGCTTTTGTCTTCCAATAAATTCTCTCCTCTTTTTGGCTACCTGTTGTTATCTGTAAGTTTGACAAGAATGCCACCTGTGTCCTCCCACGCGCAATGAATAAACAGGTAAATGGGATAAAGCTCAAGCAGAGTGCTTTGTCAAAGTCCTGGGATATGTTCCTTGAATCCAATCACTTCCACTCAACCAATTAATTCTGTTATCACCCACTGGAAAAGCTAGTCAATAGTGAAGTAAAGAGTTCACCAATTGCCTTGCTACAATCTGCATACACTGTTCCTTTAATGTGCCAATATCATAAAATCTACTTGAACAGGAGAACACAAGTAGTTTTACCTGGTATGCCTTGTTCTTTAGGGGCCCATGCTTTTCCAAGTTATCCCAACTTCCATAATGAATAGAAACTATCTGCTTGGCAAGATGTTTCAGAATTTTGCCCTGCTAGAGGTCCAGATCACTGGTCTATAATTTAAGGTATCTATTTTCTAGCCCTTTTGAAAAAGCAAGAGAATATACAACTATCTCTAGCCTTGGAGCGCCACTTTATGAAATATTCATATTTGAAGAACGTCATTAATAAAATGTGTGGTTACTATCTACCAGCAGGTCAAAATGTAGATATATTTACAGTAGCATATGGATCTGGCATCTGTAATCAAAGCTCCAGGTCTTAACATCCGAGACTAGAAATCAGGGCCATTTTGTTTTCATATACTTAGTGTATGTTTAAAAGCTTGTGCTAATACAGCACAATCCACTATGATATATATAAGGTTAGCATTCACCTATGGGATTTCAAACTCAAAGGTAATATTTACAGTCTGTACCCTATGACTCAATTCTGTTTTTAAATTTGTTTTTAAATTTTCATTTGCTTCCTTAAAATAAAGTCAAGGATAAAGAAGTTGTGGTACATTTACACAATGGAATACTACTCAGCAATAAGAAAAGATAAAATACAGCAATTTGTGACAACATGGACGGACCTTGAAAACATCTTATTAAGCAAAATAAGTCAGACTGAAAGAATCAGGAAACATATGACCTCACTTATAGGTGGAATATAAAACTGAAAGGAACAAAGAAACAAAGACTCATGGACACAGTCAATAGTTTAGTGGTTACCTGAGGGTAAGGGGGGAGGTGGGTGGGAGAGATGGGGGGGAGTAGGGAGGGGACATCAAACACATGGTGATGGAAAGTGAGCTGATTCTGGGTGGTGAGCACATAATGCGATGTATAGACAATGTAGTGTAGAATTGTACACCTGGAAACAATGTAATTGATATCAATTAATGTCACCCCAATAAATTTAACATAAATAAATAAATAAATAAAATAGCAAAAAGTGAAGTCGAAAAACCTAAATTATAGTTATATCTCCACTGCTCCCTGTGCTCATGGGCAAATTAATTAACCTTACTACATTTCTGTTTTGTCTAATCCTCCTTGTAGCTGCTCTGAATTTTTTAGAAAAAAAAAAGTTGAATATAACTCTCAATTTGTAATAGAAGCAAATATTTAACATGAACAATAATAGTATAATAAATTTCTATAAGAAGTTCAAAAGAAGTGAAAAATCAAGTTAATTTTTAGGATCTACTATGCTTATAGTCTACTAACAAGATAAAAATGATATCTAATGACAACCACACACAAAAAAGGAAATATTTCAATTGCCTCTAGAACACATTGGAATATATTTATTTTTTGAAGTCATTCTATAGCCTGTTTACAGTAATATTAGTATTATTATTTTGAAACTATTATCTATAATATATAATACAATGGAATTATATTATACAATTATGAATTATATAATTATGATTACATATTGTTTTTATAATAACATATTAGAGATAATAGTTTCAAAATAGAATTACTAAATTACTGTAAACAATTAGGTTTGCTAATTGTATTTACTAATTAATACTATAAACAACAAATACATATACAAAGAGAAGGAAAGAGAGACTAGGGGAGGGTAATACAAATATTCATTTGTTATGAACTACAATCTTCAATGTAAGGGAAGAGGATAAAAGTATAAAATCAAAGAAAGTAAGTAAACTCCTATAATGCTACGTTTGAAATGGCAATATTAATATGAGCTTGTGATTTTTCTTTTTAAGAAGTACATCTTTTAGTTCTGTCCACTGGAGAAAAAAAAGGCCTAGGATCAGTAAATGATCCTAGCACTCATTTTCTGATGCTAGTTCTAGTTCAGGGAACATGCTACGTGAGCCTGGATGTATTATACCAGAAAGCAAGGAAGCTACACAGAACCAACAGGTCCTGTCAAAAGACACAAGAGCCCACAGGAAGCACCCCATGGGCCAAAGATAAGTCATTCTGGACATGGTACCAGGTACTGTGGTCTTTCAACCAGCTCTTCTTTTCAGAGTCAACACAATCATCCTCCAACTTCTGGAACTATCAGATACTATCAGATACTATGGCTCACAGCTGCATCCCTCATTGGGAATTCCTCTCCGAAACTACCTCCAAGTAAAATTATCTGCCCCTCCCCCAAGGGGTAGCCTACAGCCCTTGACTGGCCCATGGGGGGATACACAAATCTGGCCCCTGGCTTCGGTGTGCAGCAACTGTGAAGAGCCCTTCATCTCCAGAGCTCCCCGTTCGATAGGTTGAGGCCTCAATTGCGACCCTGGCACTGGTCCATCCCTCCCTCTGCCCAATGCTGTCCTTCTTGCTCTGTTAGGGGTCAACTCCCATCTCAGAGTCTGTTTCTACGGAACGCCATCTAAGACAGTTTGTACTGGGAATGATTTAAGAAAGCCAACTCTAAAGTGCGATTTTGGAAACGGATGGCTCACCGGCTGGCTGGAATAAAAACCTCATCCCTAGTGGTGGTAGAATGTGGATATGGGTGGCTCCTGGCCTGCTGGCCTGCTGGCATGGTGTAACTGTTAAAACTCTCATCAGTGATGAAGATTAAGTATAGACATTAGGGCTTGCATTGGTTCGTGTAATATCTTTGATGCTTAAGAGGCATGAGAAATGATCATATAAAGACCAAGGAAATGGATGGCTGAGCACCTCAATATCTCATAATGACGTGATTTAATAAGGCTACTTCAATTCAATTCAGTAAGTGCATAAGTCTCTGCTATATACCAGCACATATAAAAAGAAACTAAAGGTGCGAGTAGGACCTGGACGATCTTCCTCTTTCATGGTCTCATTCATTTCAGCTTTCCATGATATATTTCTTACTTCTCGTATTCAATTACAGGGATCCCCAAATTGCTGCACTTTGGAGTCACCTGAATATCTTTTTAAAATACTGATGCCTGACACCTACCCCCAAGACATTCTGATTTAATTGGGTTGGAGTGCAACCTAGGTATCAGGATTTTTAAAAGCTCCCAAGAGCCTCTAATGTGCACAGCGTGGATGATCATTAAGATAGATAACTCTTTGCTATCAAGGAGATTTTAAATTTATTTTACACTCTTGATTGCTTAGTAACACCTTACCCTTAACACAATTATGACAGTTTTCCATCAGTTATTCTCATCTTTTCTAGCCTTCGCAAAGATTATTTTTAAATTGATGTTTGAAGTAACAAAATTGAAAAACAGGACAACTACTCATTTACCGCTGAAATAAAATTTGCTTCAGAACTAAAGGCAACATATGCGTGATTAGCACATACTCAATTTTTTTTCTTTTCAAATGATTAGTGTTTGCATCTATAATATTAAAAGGGGTATCAGGTATTTAACAATTCATTCATCATTTCACCTTCCTGGATGACATGCAACTCTATTGCACTTGGAGCTGGTGAAACTCATTCGCTGACAGGCTTTGAACCCTCTCCTATCATTATTTTCTGCAACAGGCCCAGGCAGGCCTTGCAAGTCATGAACTGAACAGTAGGATAACAATGTACTTAGATTTCAGAAAAGAACAATCAAATACAAACTAAACATCATGCATAACTTCCTTCAGTTGCTTGTTTATGAGGATTTTAAACACCTTATTTAAATTTCCTCCTACACATTAATGACAACCATACCTTCTGTTGTAATTAACATTCACTCGGTGACTATTTGCTGACCATCTATTACATATTAGACACTGCTAAGTGACTACTGAAATTGGTTACTGAAATTAGAAGGCAAAAAAAGCAGCTCTTCCTCTGTTTTCATGGGATATCTAAAATTCCCTTATAAGATGTGTATTCCTATGATTAAGACATTGTCTTTCCAGGATTTCCTTTTGAAATTGTCAAGTGAGTTATCCACAGTAGAACAAAAGTATCAGGTTCTGTCTGGAGAAGTTTGGAAGAGGTGAGGGTAACAATACAGAACCAGGGAAATATGAGGTTTGTGGTCATTAGTTAAGAATGAGGATTAAAAAATAAAGGATGGGGAACATCAAAGACATATTTTACCTTCTTATTATGCCTGTCACAGAGAATCAAATAGCATTAAGCATGAAAATGACCAATGTAGCATTGTACAAGTAAGAGTTTCTAGAATTACATTTCTTCCTTTTAACATGAGGGAATTCAAATTGATTGACATGGTATCTTCAAGCCCTAAGGTTCATCAATAAAGGTAAACCTTGGGGAAGCCTGGATGGCTCAGCGGGTTAAACGCTTGCTTTGCAGCCCCGGGGATTGAGGATTGAATCCTGGCCCCAGCCCGTGTGGAGCCATATGCTGAACTGGGTGTGCTTCCCAAGTGGGAGGCCCCCAGCCCAGCTCCCAGCCTGCACGCCCCCCCCCTACACATACACACACATACACACACCACAGCCGCCACCACCTGTGTGGAATGAAACCATGTCGAAAGCTGATGATGTACAATTACAGAGACTGCTCTGGGCCCTCCCCCTTCTCTCTGTCTCTGTCTCTCTGTTGCTGTCAAAAACAATAAAATCTTTAAAAAAAAAAATAAAGATGAACCTTGAAAATCTGATTCTACATTTGTCTTCTTGATTTTATCTAAACTTCAGCTATAAAATTAAGATACTTTTGCATATGAGTTTAAAACAGACAAAATAATTTAAAATATCAACTGTCTACATTGAACAATTAATTTCATTAGACTTTTGATGTCATAGCCAGTCCTATAATCAGACCTATTTGATTTCATTAGCTTCCCTTCCTTAAGTTGCAAATTACATTTCTAGGCTCATCCATCCATTTGCAAGTGCATAGCATTGCTAATGAAGAAAAAATATGTAGATGTTTTAGTAAAAATCCCATTTCTGACAGAAAGTGTATTTTTTTTATAACAGCAAGTAAGTAGAAGCATTTTACATAGCCACAAACTATTCTAGAACCTATGCATGAACTCGGTCTGATTATGTTCAAACCACATATTAAGAAAGTTACATTAATTAGTGAAATAAAATTCATACGCCAAAATGTTACCTAATAAAATTGTGCAGTCAGGCAATGCTGACTTAAACTCAAAAGAAATTAAGTTTAGAGCTGCCTAATCTATTAAGTGAAATGTACTTACTGATACATTAAATGAACCTTAAACTATATGATGCTTATTTTTCATAACGTTCCCATAGAAGTGGCTTATTTACAACCAGCATTTTTCCTACTTTATTTGCATTTTCTATGCTCATTATTGAGTGCTCATCATGTAAGAGGCATTGGGCTAGCGAGTGCAAATCTGTATATACATCATGTCAAACAGGAAACCAAGAGAGCCCACTACAAATAATTGAGTGTAAGAGAAAGTATATACAGTGCTCTGTGCTAAGGTAATAAGTGTGTTTTGTATATACCAGCACACTCTGTTATTATGATAAAAAGCTTTTCTTCAAAATGCAATTGGATATTGGAGAATAATGCTCTTTTATTAACGGAAGATACTAGTTGTAGAGTGAATAGACAGAGAGCCAAAGGAGTTGAAGAAGAGAGTGAATAATCAAGCTGAGCTAAAGGCACCATGAAACATTTCCCCAGGAAGCAGGCCTTGAGCTTGAGGTCTAAACAAGCTAGAGACAAGCTAAGAGGGAAAGTCAAGTGCGCTGTAATGAACCTCAGTGTGATGACACCATTGAGACATATTCTGCAGATATGGAGGAAATAAAGATCACACATGAGAGCTCTGTGATTTTTTTAAGCTAAAAATATATAACTATCTAAGCTAAAAATATATAATAAAATATATAAAAAGGATGAAACGCCACATGGGGAGAGGAAAAAGTCAAAACAAGAACAAGGAGACATAGAATGAACAAATGCTTCAAAGAATGGCATTAAGTATTTTCATTCTCGGAAAGGAGTTCACTAACAAGATAAGCAGTCCATGTCTCCCTTGGGGCTTCATGGAGGTAACGGAACAACACATCGAAGAGCTTTCATCACTGCACCAGACTACCTACTTATTGGCTATACTAAAATCCTTATCACCTCCATAAATCTTATAACGTCTAGTCGAGGTTTCTTGGAGAGGTGGCAGAGGTTAATCTGGGAAGTTAATCTACTTATTAATAGTCTAGAGGAGTCCATGGACCCTTGACTGACTCGTGGAATAAAGCATGTAGACAGTTAACACAGCTGTCTGCTGCCCAATAGGGCGTTCCACTGCCCAAATCTAATGTGGTGGTAGAGCCGGGCCTGCAGTCTCCCTTGAATTCCATGTGGATAAGACCCCGTTGAAAGCAGCTTGGCTTTTATGAGAGTCCTCTCTTCTGCTTCTCCTTGGGGGCTAACCCTCCTCAGGATATACTTCCTCCTGTCAGCCCTTAACGAGGACGAGATGGATACTTCAAAGCCAGTCCAGAACCTTCTGCTTTCCCCATTCTAGTCCTTACTCAAGAATAGCACATTGCTGTTAGTCGCCTCCTCTGTCCTGAATGAACTGTAGCAGGTGTGGGAGTGAAAAAGAAGGCAGAGTACCTCTCTTGGAGATTTCATTTATCCTCCCAACTCCAGCTATCACAGCTTCAGGAAAATACAGAATCTCTCTTTTCAGGTCTGGCCTCTGTCCAGAGGTCCAGCTCTGCATACCTAATTCCACCACAATGTCCCTCCACTGCCTAAGCTCTAACACTTCAAGTACCATATTATATATAATTCTATATAATATTGGGGATGCCGGGATAGCTCAACAGGTTGAGTGCTTGCCTTGCAACCGTGAGGTCTAGGGATTTAGGGATCGAATCCTGGCCCCGCCTGTGCAAGCCCACGTGCTGAACTGCGGTGCAACTTGTAACCACTGAGATGGCAGCGAAGGTTCTCTGTGTGGAATGCAACTATGTCACAACTAATGATGTACAACAATGGAGACTGTTCTGGGCCCTCCCCCTTCTCTCTCTCTTGCTCTCTCTCTCTCACCTTCTCTAAAACAATAAAATCTTTAAAAAAAAAAAAGAATATATATATATATATTTATATATACATATGTAATTATATATAATATATATCTAAATAGTGTCTAAAATTAATATATTGATATTAATTTGCAGTCAGCCCTCCATACCCATGGGTTCTGCATCTGCTGATTCAACCTACCATGGATCAAAAATATATATTTTTTAAATGTTACATTCTTGCTGACCTGTATTATGTAGTTAGGCCTAGGGTGGTTATGTCTGTACCGAACATGCACAAACTTTTTTTCTTGTCATTGCTCCCTAAACAATACAGTATAACAGCTATTTACATAGCATTTACATTGTATTAGGTATTATAAGCACTCTAGAGATGATGGAAAGTATATGGAAGGATTGATACAGATTATATGCAAATACTATACTATTTATGTATGGAACTTGTGCATCTGCAGGTTGGGGTATCCAATGGGGGTCCTGAAACCAGTACCCCAAGGATGCCAAGGGATGAGTATATCTCAATTATCTTTATATACAAATTGTGTATCTCCCCAACTAGAACATAAATCCCTAGACTGGGTTCTCTAACTATGGTAAATATGCAACATGTTTGCTCCTACTGTTAAGCCATAACTAAAGGCTCAAGCAACTTCAATTGTTATATAGAAAGCCTATTGTTAGACTGTCTCTGATTTACTAAAAGATTCATTTAACATTTTTATATTGAAAGCAACAGTATAGTATGGATTAATCAATAGGTAGAAACAAGAAGCTAATTAAGAATCTGATGCACTCTTACTAGTGAAACTACAATAAAATGAAATCAGAAGTATGAAAGTATAAAAACTGCTGGCAGTTTGTTTTTGCTAGAAAGAAAATCCCATAATTAAACAGATTCCTTGATGTTTAGTTCTTCAAAGGCACTAAGATGACTCCAATCTAGTCTTCCTTCAACACATAAACTAGTTCCTAAATGTAGTATCATGAATGTTAATTAAATATCTGACATTTATTGGTCTACGTGAAAACCAAAACATGGTTTTCATATTTCCTAAGAGAAAATGTGTGTTTAAATAACAGGTTTCCCAGAAGCCTCTGAGCTCCAATAATTTCTCATCAGTCTGATTCTTCCATTCTGAGTTCTTAACAACACCCTCCAAAAGCTATGGAAGATCGAACATGTTTGGATGGTGTGTTCGTACGTGTTGAGAGACCAAGTTGTCTCCATCTTTTGTAATTCTCAGCTCTCATCACTCTAGTCCAAGTTGGTCCAACCCACAGCCCACCATGGGCCATGTGCAGCCCAGAACAGCCTTGAATACAGCCCAACACAAATTCATAAACCTGCTTAAAACATTATGAGTTTTCCTTTTTTTTTTTTGTAGCTCATTGGCTATCATTACTGTTATTGTATTTCATGTGTGGCCCAAGACAATTCTTCCAATGTGGCCCAGGGAAGCCAAAAGGTTGGACGCCCTGCTCTAGTCTTTTATGTAGGGGTGGTATATTCAGCCACTATAAGAATTCAATAGCTAACACAGAAGGTCTTTGTTTTCTATACTCTTCTTGGTTTCCTCCTAATCACTAATCTCACCTCCTTTTCTCAGTGATCCTTCCTCATCTCCCTATTTACCATAAGCGCAGAGATTAAATAAAACAGTCAACAATTCCCCTGAAAGATACCTTCCTGGTGCTGTCTAAAACAAACACAACCTTCTGTTTGGACATTTGAAACGCTACAAGCATTCTTACTTAGATTAAATCACGGGTCTCCCTGGCCTCCAGGCATGCCTAGACACGAACCATACAGAGAGTGAGGCCCTTGGAGTTTCTCTAGTAACTGCAGGCCACAGCAACAGCAACCCCACGAACAAGCATTCTCTTCTGGTTTTTTTTAAACAGAACTAGGCCAAGCACTTTTCTTTCCTTGTGATTTCACTGTTTTACTTGCACTACCTACAAAAAAAACTGCATTTCAAAAAAATGTATTTCAGCAGACAATACATCTTGATGACTTTTACATGAGTTTTATTTTTTATTATCTTTGAAGAAAAGTTTTCCAAATCTCAAGTTCAAGGCATCCACCGCAGCCATGGCCTTCGGTGGCAACAATCCAGCTCAGGTAAGACATGAAAGGTGCAACTAGTGACCATAAAACATCAATCAGGAAGAGGCAGTACATATGGTATTGGGCAAAAATGACTAACAATTTGAAAGAACAGAATTGTTTTTGTAATTATGTCCTAATCAAGACTTATAAGTTGGCATATTGCTAATGGAATAGAGGCTATTTTACCCCTGATTTTATTTATATATGTATCTTTAACTACAAGATTGGCTCTACGGTTATCTCTAGAAGGCTCAGAGGTTAATTAGCCCTGATTTTAGTCTTGCTTAGGATGGCTTGTATATCATACATGTTAAAGGAATGTAAGGTATTTATGTAATGTGCTCTACAAAACTGTGCCTCTCCCAAAGGTAAGACGAATGTAAATTGTAGTGAGTGGTAAATAACATGTCTTGCGCAATCTAACTTCACGAGTTAATTTTTACAATTAACAATTTCTGTACTGTACATTATAGACTGCACTTTGCCTTCTTACACTTCACGTTGGTGTGCACAGAACAAATGATGAATTGGCAAAAAAAAAAAAAATGCTTTCGTATTCAATGATAACACTATAACTTACTCAGGCTTATCCTTGGGAAGTGTCTCTGGTGTTTTCATAGTGTGAGTTTGGAATTTGTGTTGAGTGATCTAGATTACCTGCCCCAATCCATGTTATAATACTAGTGGTATCTAGGAGACAATGTGCTGTGGGGTTTAGGGAAATGTTCCCTTGTGGAAAATAATTTAGAACTAAGCTTTTGGGGTCAACAATGGTCGCACTACACTGGGTTCATGAAGACCATATTGGGAGGTAGGGGAGCTACTTGGAGTTCCACCACATGTGTATTCAGAGAACATTCTTTATCCTCTTCTGGTTCATTTGTTGAAGGAAAAGAGGAGAAAGTAGAGTAACTAAAGAATTATTAATAGAAGTCTCCCAGAAATCTTCTGTAACTGTCCTCTTTGCTCAATCTACTCCAAAGACACTCACATAAACACGTCTACATTGATGGAATTATGAGCATAAGAAAATGTAAATGGTCCCAAGACATGGTTTCTCTGGTCTCATCCCAAACGTCCAAATGTGGTCTTGCTGAAAGGTCTACTCAGTGTCACCTCCCGCATGGAACTTCCCTGACCAATTACAGTTCTCGGTGCCCCACCCTCTTCTCTACCCAGGTTAGGAATATATGATGCACCGTCTTGAGCAATAGGTCATGCGTTCACTTTGTGTTAACACCTAGATGGCACACAGGAAGGGTGGCAATGAATGACCTGAGGGGTCCAACACATAGGCGGCACTGAAATCCGTTTGTGCTGGAGGTAGGAATAGTTTTGCCTAAAGCGGACCTTGAGAGCCCCACATTGTGACTTTGATCTCAGGGGGACCACGCTTTGAGCTAAGTAACCAGCTGGATGGCTCACTCCCTGACCTGCCCATCCAGCCCTGCACCTCACTGCATGCAAGGGCATGGAGGGGACTCTCAAAGGCAGTCCCCCCACGTGTCACAGGGTACCTAGGCCGACCTCCACGTGGCAAATTCTGTCCACACCTTGGCACCTGGCAAGCTTCCTTCCCTGGTGGTGATGGGCATCAAAGGTGGGTTTGTGGGGCTCCTGGAGGAGGGGGGAGGGGAGAGGGGGCTCTTTGTCCCTCCTCTTAACAGGTAGCGAAACTTTGCAGGAATCTGTGCCTTGGTCTGCGGGGTCCCTTCCCTACCGGGGCCCGCCCCGGTTCTCGCAGCTTCCTCCCCTCCGCGATTCCGCCCCTCCCCCGTGTTGCCCCGCCGCGCGCCCGCCCCGCCCCTCGGCCCGCGGGGTTCCAAGGGCGGTTGGTCCGCCAAGGCCACGGTCACTCGGCCGCTGGGAGCTGCGGGGCGCAGGCGGTTGAGAGCGCCAACTGTAGGGTCTGGGCTGGGAACTGCCGAGAAGTGGACGGGGAGTGCAGGGGGGCGTGGGCGCCGGGCCCGAGAACGCGCAGGGCAGGGGCATGGGGACGTGCCCGCGGCCGGGACGGCGCCCCAGGCTGCGGGAGGCGGCGAGACAGCGGGGCCTCCACCGTTAGGGTGCAGCGAACGGCCCGCCGGGCGCGCCCGGGAGGCACCTGGGGCTGGGGGGTCCGGCCCGGGGGTGTGCAGGTCCCCCCTGGGGCGCCCCCCGCCGGCGGGGCCAGAGTCCCCAGTGGGCCGGGTGGGGGCGCCCGGAGCCCGGAGCCCCCGGCCCAGGCACCGACTGCCGGCGCCCCGGGTGAGGTGTGGGGTCTTGGGCGGGTCGCCACGCCGGGCCCGCCGGCTCCCTCGGGGACTCCAGCTGCAGCGCCCGGGCGCCCGGTGCTCGGTTTGTAGGCAGTGTAGTTAGCTGATTGTACGCTGGTGCTTTGCAATCACTAACTCCACTGCCATCAAAACAAGGCACAGCATCACCCGCCGCCCCCGCCGGGAGGAGGACGCCGCCCGGAGCGACCGACGGCCCGACCGGCCCGCAGCGCGGGTGCGAGCAAAGCGCCTGCAAACCCGGGCCCCCGGCTGCTGCCGGTGGCTCCACGGCCACGTCTCCCCCCTGACCCTCCTGAGTCAAAAGCAAGCGTGTGCAATCCCGTGCAAAGGGAACGCGAAGTCGGTGGGCTGGCATGGCTTTCCCCGCAGGATAGAGACCTTTAAACTGCTCCCTAGGGAGCGTGCGTTGCTGGGTCGCTGCGATTCGTCGCTTAGTAGGGCGCTCGCCAGCCCACCCGCTAACGTGAGCGGCAGCTGGGCCAACGGTTTGCCCCTCTCCCAAGCGTACGGGGGTGGTGGGCGCACCGGCAGCGGGAGAGGCCCGGTGGTGAGGAACGGAAACCCTTTCCTTGCTCCTTTTCCTGTGAGTCTGGTTACTAGGCAGTGTAGTTAGCTGATTGCTAACAGTACCAATCACTAACGACACTGCCAGGTAAAAAGATTTGGGAGTTCATCCAGATGAGCTGTCTGTGTGCACATCCACGTGCTCAGGGGTCCGGGTTTGGAAAAAGTTCATGGTACCTGTTGCCTATTAATAGCTCAAGGAGAGGGACCCACGCGTTAGCTGCTAAGTGTACAACATATGTAGTGTATGTATGTTCATGTCTGTAGTTTTTCAAGAAGTTCAGATTGGGGAACCGGAAATTTTCCTTAGCCGATGTGTGCTGTAGAGACTTGTGACTTACCGACTTTTGAAGTAGCTTTTCTATGAGACTGGGCTAATCTTTTGAAAGAATAAAATGTCATCACATTACTGGAGGGAAGGGGAGGGGGGAGGGAGAGAGGGAGGGAGGTGGGAGAGGGCACCAGCATTATGGACACACTCAAGGGTTTGGTGGTTACCAGGATGGGGGGGACAGTTGTGGGGGGAGGTGGGAGTGGGCACTAGATATAAGGTGATGGAAGGGGAGCTGATACTGAGTGATGGGCACATAATACGATGCATGAATGATGTGAGGTGGACTTGTACATCTGTAAACTGTCTAATTGTTACCAACCAATGTAACCTCATCAAATTTAACAATAAATTAAAAAAAATGTCATCACATCATAAATTGTGGTCATTACCCTGCGTCCATTTCCTCAGTTACCTTTTTGAGGAGCATCTCAGCTCCTGCCACAGTAATTGCAACTTTCCTGTCGCTGAAAGGGTTACGGTGTTCCTGGATCAACACAGCCTCCCCGGGGGAGCTATTCACAAGCACTTGTTAGTATTTTTTAAGTAATCGTTTACAGCCATCGAGGTCTAGGCAGCGTTCAGCGGGACTGCTTAGTAAAGGCAGTTATTAATACAAATCGAAATCCAGCCTCTTTCCTAAGACTTTTCTTGAAGGATTCGGGGGAGAGGGGAGCGGAGGGGGCGTGTTTAACAAAAACTTCATGCATGGGGTACCCATCAACCCAGTTCAGCCCTCCAGCTCCCCGTGTAGGCTGTCGACTGCCCTATTTTAATTCTCCAACCACAGCAGCAAGCTGCCCTGCAGGGGGTGCTGAGCTGTGGCGACGGGGTGTGGAGGGGGAGATTGCGGCCGTGGAGCTAAGGGGTCTGGGGGGAGGGGGGAGCTGGAGAATGGGGAAGGCAGGTAGAAGGGGGCGCTGACTCCAGCAGAGCAAGCCGCGCCCCCCAAGTGGGTGTTTCGACTCTGCCATCTGGACGCCCCAAGGCCAGGGTGGCTCCCGAAGCCTGCGGTCACTACACAAGTGGGCCTCGGATGGCCCGCGCGCGGGTGACGCCCCCAAGCAGCGAACGAGGACCCTAAGGGGCCTCCGGGAGCGGCGGCGGCGGGGCGGGGGAGCCGAGAGAAGCGTCCTGAGTTGCCATGGCAGCCGGGCCCAGCGCGAGTCCCAGCAGCCCCAAGGGGTCCTGCGAAACCTGTCCCCAGGGGTTGCTGGTGTTCGCCGGTTCTTCGGCAGAGGACGCCAACTTGGCCAAACAGTTCTGGATTCAGGCGTCCATGTACCCCCCTAACGAATCCCAGCTGGTGCTGCCCAGGGGGTGCAGCCAGCGGCTGCCCGTGGCCCCCTCCTGCAAGGCCAGCGCGTCCGGTGAGTAGCGCCGCCCCTGCTGGCAGATCTCTGCCTCCACTTGAGGGAACCTGAAAGATCCCAGACTCCGCCCCCCTCCAGAAAAACTACCCAACATCATTCTTTTTTTTTTTTTTTTTAATTACAGTTTTTTTTAATTACAGCATGCAATATATTCGTTTCAGATGCACAACATAGTGATTAGACATTTATAGAATTTACGAAGGGACCACACCACAAGCCCAGTACCCATCTGACACCATACATAGTTACTACAAGATGATTGACTATGTCCCCTGTGCTGTACTCCACATCCCTGTAACTGTTTTGTAGCCGCCTATCGGTCCTGCTTAATCTCTTCGCCTTTTTCACCCTGTGCCTCCACGTTGTTCTCTGTACCTATGAGTCCATTTCTGTTTTGTGTACCTTTTTCTTTTTTTTAGATTCTGCAAATAAGTGAGATCGTATGGCATTTGTCTTTCTCTGGCTGTTTTCATTTAGCATAATACCCTCTAGGTCCGCCCATGTTGTTGCAAATGGCAAGATTTCATTCTTTTTTTTATATATTTTATTTATTTATTTATTTATTTAGACAGAGGAGAGAGAGAGGGAGAGATACAGAGACAGAGAGAGAACTGAACTGGGGGAGCTCCCAGTTCAGCACGTGGGTCCGCACGGGCCGGGGCCGGGATTCGATCCTCGGTCCCCGGCGCTGCAAAGTGAGCACTTAACCCACTGAGCCATCCCGGCTTCCCCAAGATTTCATTCTTTTTATGGCTGAGCAATATTCCATTGGATGTACGTATGTACTACATCTTGATGCATTTGTCTATCAAAATTAATTCTAAAACAAGAGAACCTTTCATTTCAAATGTCCAAAACCCTATAGAAATACTTTTAAAACCTTCGCAGCAATCCTTCTACCCCCCCAGTGATATCTTTGTTACATCTTAAAATGTCCCTTTAGGTTACAGCATCTATTTGGCCAAACAGTAGAGAATCACCTAAGGAAATGTTACACCTTGGCTGAAAGGATATTAAGGAAAGTTGTTTACATAACTGAGTTCAAACATGCAATCTTTAGAGAAAGTTGAAGGCGGAGTCAACATTAGGAACCAAGTTCCCTGACCTGTAATTAGGCCTTAGTAAGGCCTAAGATGTGAAAACTGTTATGCAATTTTTATAGTAATAGAAAGCTTCAACACCTTCAGTGCTGTGCTTTTCCAATGACTTCTTTACTTTCCTTTTGTATTTTTCAGAGAAAATTTATTTGCAGTCTTTGTACCTTCAGCAAAACAGTAAGTAGCAAGTTTTATATGTCGTCCAACATCCTGATTCCTATATTCTTCAGAAAGTGGGTAGTAAAGTATAAGGATACAACTTTATACCTTAGCATAACTTTCTGAGTTGCATACCAACACCCTGCCTATGTATGTATCCAGAGGAAAATGCCTACATTCCTACAACATGTTAAACAGGAATGTGGATATTAGAATATCTGATGCTGCAAATATATTGTCTTTAGAGGCTTTTTCTTGTCTCATCTTCTAAAGATATTAGAGGTTCCCTGCAGCCATAGCTAATTCCATCCTCGGTTATTTATGAATCTAGTTAATAAAGTTTCAAGACAGTACATATTTGTGTTTACCTTCCCATTCTATGTGTTAGCTTTCAATCTTTATTCAATTTTATATCAACGCTATTGTAAAACCATGATGAAATCATTTCAGATTGCACTTGACTTTATTTCCTTTAGAGGGTACAGATGCCATTGCTGAGACCCTAAAGCTTCAGGAATCTGCAGAGAAAGAAAAGTATCTCCAAAAGGTAAGCCAATACTTTGGAAGGTCATCTGATTTTCGTTAAACTTTCTAAAGAATCCCAATGAGAGAGAGGGAGGGGAGGTGGGAGAGGGCACCAGCATTATGGACACACTCAATGGTTTGGTGGTTACCTGGAGAGGGGGGAGGAGGGGGGAGGGGGAGTTGTGGGGGGAGGGGGGAGTGGGCACCAGATATGTCGGGTTGGAGGGGGACCTGATTCTGGGAGCTGGGCACATAATGTGATGCATGGGTGATGTGATGTGGACTTGTACATCGGGAAACTATCTAATTGTTACCAACCAATGTCACCCCATTAAATTTAACAATAAAATATAATAATATTAAAAAAAAAAAAAAGAATCCCAATGATCTTTTTTAATACATATATATAAACTTTCTACTTCTGGTGTGTCTGCTTGAGGAAGTGTATAGCCTTTATTCAGATTTTAAATGAACATTTAGAAATTCTATTAAACTTTGGCTAGTCTCCATCTCTGCAAAAAGCCCAAGAATGTACAGAATTGAGAGGAAAGATGGATTCACAGACTTTGCATCCAATAAGGCCCCAAACCATATACAATGTTCTAAGAACAGTAAGATTGTAAGAACAGAAAGACTTGAATAGAATTGACTGTCTTAATATGTTAAAATTAAATAATAGAGGAATGAGTCTGTCATCTAGAACCATCTTCACTAAAGGCTGAAATTAAACACATTGGTGTTGTCCAATCAACTGAACGTGTCTTTTTTGGCAATATTCTTTGTTTCCTCTTCATGATGCAGGCACTGCCTTTAACTCAGCAATTAACATAGTGATTTATAGAAACATTCTATTTGGTTAATGGACAAATCCCATTCCTGTAACTGTCCCTCTGCTATAAAATCAAAGGCAGAGGATTTGCTTTGGCCTAATGCCTTTAATCATTGGACATATTGGCAAACTCTGAAAGACTTATCGGGAATTCTACATAAATTACAGAACAATGCATTTGAGTTTGCTGATCACATTAATTCACTTTGTGGACTATTGGTGATTCCTCCAAACAAATTAGGGGATTAAAAATGGTTAGTCAGCATTTTCTTCTCTCTTGAGGGTATTAAATACTGTACATTTCTACTAGGACTTAACAGGAGGGAGGGAGCCTAAATTTCAGTGAGGTAAAAATCATTAAAAATCAACTTCTTCGGCTCTTTTGGAGTTAGTCTCATTGTATTTCATTTTTGGAAGGGATTAGAAATACAATGTCAAAGACAAACTGTTATCAATGTTAATCATCTTCTCTCAAGCAATTATAAAATGATATGAGTTACAGGTGGGTGATCTGCTAATGGACTATCATATTAGCAGCCTAGGAATTGGGTCCCTTGCCTCAGGGTCTTCTATTAACTTACTGATTACTTAATTCCATAGTTATTTCTTGAGAACCTGCTCTGTGCCAAGTGCTGTACTAGATGCTGGGAATGCAAAGATAAGGCGCAGTCTCTGGTTGCCAGTTTAGAATCTGCTGGGAGAGAGAGCCAATTAAAGTCAATAATAATGGCATATCGGTCTGGTAGATATCTGTACATAAACTATGAGAACATATTAAAGGACATCAAAATCAAACTTAAGGAATCAAGAACGCTTCTCAAAGGACTTGCATTGCAAAGACTAGAGAGAGCTGAGCAGACAAAGAATATGCAGAGCAGTTCTCCACACGGCACTAGTTGTCTGCGGTTATGCGGCCCCCACTCTATTCGTCTGCCTGGCCTGCCGTAGCAAGCCTCCACGGACTAGATGGCTCCAACCACACAAGTTTATATTCTTACAGCTCTGGAGGCTGGAAGTCTGAGGGCAGGTGCTGTCACAGTCGTTTCTATAAAGCCCCTCTCCCTGGCTTGCCGATGGCCGCCTTCTCACTGTGTGTCCTCACGTGGCACAGGGAGTGAGCCCTGGTGTGTCTTCCTCTTCTTTCGAGGACACCGTTCTTACCCTACAAGAGCCCCACCTTTATGACCTTATTTACTCTTATGACCTCCCTCAAGGCCCTATCTCCAAACATAGTTACACCAGGGAGGTTAGGGCTTCAACATATGAATGTGAGGCTGACACACACAGTTCAGTCCATACACCTACTTCCATTCCCCCCACCCCCCCCGGGGTTCCCCGTTTCTGTAGGATGAAGACCGAACCCTTCAGCACGGCATTGAAGTTCTGTTCAAATCTGATCATGACCCAAGTGGCCTCTCCCAGGACTCTCCTCCTTCCCCTATACCTCCTCCCCACCCCCAATGCAACCTTCTCTGCAGTTGCTTCTCAACCACCAGAGTGGTGAATGGGGGAAATATATTTTTGCTAAACCCAAACATACACATTATTCTGTGATATCTGCCAAAGTGTCCAGTAAGTCAATGGGTCCTGCAATGCAGTAGAGAAGATTCCATTTCTTGTGAGTAGGAGAGGCCTCCTAAAACAGCAAGCCAACGGAAAGAAAGGCAATGTTACGAAACTGCACCTTATGAGTATTTAGGAGGCTTAGGCAGTCCTGCACCATAGCGTTCTCTCCAAACCATGCCACAGTGCAAACAGCAACCAAGAGTGTCCTGCAATAACTGACTGCTCTAAGAGATATCCTCAGACCTCACTGGGAGGTAGTATTCCCACCAGTCAATTTACTGAGTACGTGATATGTGCTTTGTACTACTAAGCTAAGGAGTTTACATGTAGCTACTCATCTTCTCCTTAAATCAGCCTCATGATGAATATCCCCATTTCATCAAACAAGGCTTAAATGAGGGGTGCCCAACCTCCCGGCTTCCTTGATCCACATTGAAAGAAGAACTGTCTTGGGCCACACATAAAATACACTCACACAAACGATCGCTGATGAGCTAAAAAAAAAAAGTCAGCAAAAAATCTCATCATGTTTTAAGAAAGTTTACGAATTTGTGTTGGGCCACATTCAAAGCTTGGTTTAAATGATTTTCCAAAGGTCCCACAACTGGGAAGTGACAGAGCCTGGATCCAAAGCCGAATCCTAACTCCAAAGCCCACGACACTCGTGTTACAAGGATTGTGTTATAATGATTGCTGGGCATCGAATTATTCAGGCGTGCTGACAAATATTCTAAAATTCAAATCTGCAGTATGAATACAAGTGTGAGAAATACCGCTCCCAGCCCTGCGGGACTATAAGCTGTTTCTTCAACCTGCAACACACTTTTGTGCCTCTACCTAAAATGCCCCTCCTCATTTACCTTCAAGATCAAGCTCAAATGCCACGTTCTCTGTCAAGCCTTCCGAGAAGGGACCTAGAGACTAGCAGACGAATAGCTTCCTTCTCTATGCTCCCATAGCAAGCCCTGTATACCTCTCTCCTAGTATTTATCACAGTCTCTGATCTGTGTTACAGGCAATGGGGTGTGTTTTGGTTTTTCCTGATAGATTACAGGCACTGTAGTATAGTGGACTTCGGAGACAAAGTGGCCTTGAAAGTCTAACCCTGCCACTTACTATTTGTGTGACCTTGCCACCTCTTAGAGTTGAAAGCACCTGACCATAGTTTGCCCTCGACAAATGTTAATTTTCTTTTCCTCTATTAGAACACTGGTCATTTTTCATTGACTTAAACCCAGTCAGTGCCTTATCCACTTATTGAAACTCAAATGTTTGTTGGTTGAATAACTGAATGCATGATTGAATTAATTAATGAGTGAGCATATGTTCTATGCAGTGATATTTCCATTTTGTTTAGCCTTTCCACATATATCCATCTGGCATCTTGTTTAGGCTGGCTGACAATTTTTGCAAGAAGACTCCCACAAGCTAACGTGTTTACGAGTCTGCTTTCAGACCATTTTAGCACATGGCCTCTCTCCTTGATTTTGCTTGCATCTCATGGGTTTATATGATAGAGGAAAGGTGACACCCTGTAATTACTAAAACACAATCTATTCTTGAATACCACCATTTTTCTAAGTCTATAGTATTCTCTCTGCATTGCTACGGCCACCATTCTAGAATTTTTAGCTTTAACTAATAAAACATTTACAGTGATCTACTTAAGAGAATCTTCTACATGTTTTGAACATCTATGTTCATATGTAAATTCTTGGTATAATTTTTATTTTTAAATTGGAAAAATAATATTTCCCATCAATTCTCTTATTAAAGGTTTTTTTTCTCCCACTATCTCCTTAAAATTCATGAAAATCTAAAAATTTCTTTTCCATCTCTCCTAAAAGTACCTTGATAGCTTTTTCTCCTCAGCTGATAGTGATTTTTCAGTTGTTGAAATTTTTTAAAATTTAAAGTTATCCTCCATTTCGGAATATTTTCCAAGTGTACACTATAAATGCTTTTGGTTAGTGGACAAAATGCTATTAATCGCAACTTCTATTTCTATGATGGATGTCCATGGCAGAAAATCAAAAACAATTGAGTCTGTCAAGGTTAGATGGTTTACTCCGTCCATAAAGGGAAACTTATAGCACTACATCTTCCTTTGAGAGTTCTAAAGTGGTCTGAAAACATTATGATAAATGAATAGTCAGCTCATTCTTTGAAATCATAAAACTAATTTGCTTTCTAGTTTTTCCACCTTTAAGAAAGCTCTTAAGATGATTATCTCTTTATAAAAAGAATTATAAATGATTTATTTGCTGGGAGGAGAAAGATCAGAGCAGCTTTTTAAGACATATAGTCTATAGGCAAACATATTTGAAAAGTCCATCTGGGATCAAAGTTTTAACAAGAGTGAGCATCAACTAAAAATTTTTACAAGGAAATTATTCAATCTGTGGATCCACATCCCAGATAAGCTTCCTTTTGGGGAATGAGGTTTGAATCTGCCCTATGGCACAACCCACACAACCAATAGTGCCCACAGCATTAGTCTACCTCACGTGAGTTTGCTTGACAGAACTTCTGTGAACCGGAAGCAAATGGTGCTATGATGAGCACATTCTTAGAAGAAGAAACTAAGAAGCTTACTAAAGGTGTATGCTTAGGCACTGAATCATGAAAATGGAAAATGTTAATGTTATCCTTCGTTATCATACACTTTCAAAGTAGTAAGAGGGATACTCAGAATCACTGTAAGTGTCATGGAGCCAAACCATGGATGCAGTGAGCTTCCTCAATGTCATTGCCAGAATGCTCAGGTAAAGAAAACACTCTCTGGTGTCAGATTGATCAGGATTGGCTTCCCAGACAGACCTAAATTTTCTCAGTAGCAGTGTTAACTAGCTTTGTTTTACTTTTGCTATCCTGCCCTAATGTAACATTAACAAAGTTCCTTTTGCACATAAAACAAGTATGACTAGGAAGGGGTGGATTTCCCCTTTACCAACAAAAGATACTTAGTCATTTAAATTCATACTGTTCTTAATTTGACAAAAAATTCAAGTGGAAGAATCATAAAAGCAGATTGTGCATTCATAGTAACAAACAAATATTTTGGTAGCAAATGATAATTAAAAGATTATATAGATATGAAGTGCTATTTTATATCATCTATAGTACCACCTTGTTTTCAAGCATTATTGAAACTTGGGGAATATTTTCAGTTGACAGATGAGGTTCCCCTCTTAGTTTGCTTCAGTAACATCGACAGTCCATGCAAACATATGGGGGAAAAAGGAATGAGATTTGGGACCATATAGCTGAATTTCTTGCCCAGACAGACTGAGCCCCAGAGCTGGATAAGGTCCAGCCTCTAGATGCATCCCTTCTTTTTTTCCCAGTGATCTGTACACTTTCTCTTCTATACACATTCATCTCAAGAACAAAAGTAAAACCCTAAGATATTACACAATTGGACAGGGACCCAAATTAATTATCAGCTTATAAAGCATGATTAAATGAAACTGCTGTGTTTTCTAGCAGAATAAAAAGGATCGTGTATTTTTTAATAAATGCAGAACTAACCATTTGATTTTAATTACATGAAGCCGTATCATTCAAATTATTGTAGTATACACCTTAAAAGCAGTAGGGCACATCAAATAGGGTTTATTGAAGAACTGGATTATTCTGAGGATCAAGTGACTCAGAAAAGAATCATGATATCCCTGAGGTCAAAACCATAACTGCCTCTCCCCTTTGCCTCTGTCAAAGGCAAAATGAAATATCTGTGGGCAAGCTATAGTGCAGCCCAATAATAAAGTTAAGCAATTTATGTATCTGTATTTATTGTCATTATCTTATGATCTTTTTATGATAAGGTAGGGTAAGGTCAGATTTGTTTTAAAAGGTTCAGGAGACAATATGGAGAATGGATTGGGAGTGTGGAAACCAGTGCAATCATCCCGTTGGGAGGTGATAGCAGGTTGAGTTAGGGAACAGTAGGTAGATTTCAGAGAGGTTTCGGAAGTAAAATAATGAGGACTTGAGTCGCCCGTTGGATAGGGAAGGTGAGGCACAGCGAGAATTCAGAGATAACTCAGTCTCCCAGGTTGTTTAATAAGATGGATGATGCCATTTTCTGAAACAAGGAACATTAAATGAAGGTCAGGCACTGAGTGTTTTTGGAGGAGGAAGAAACTAGAAGTTCTGTTTGACTTATCCAGTCTGAGGTACCTTTGAGATAAGCAAAGATACATATCTTTGAGCTGTCAGATAGGCCTGTGGGCTAGAAAAGTATGGGCCAGGGCAGGGACAGAGTGATCTGGATGGGGAATCCCCACCCACTTCTTCTTACATCCTATTGGACAAGACAGGAAAGACATCCCTGAATGATGAGGTTGGCCCCATACCCCCATTCATCACATCTGTGTAACCATCAACATGATGAAAACCTTATTTGTTTGCAAAGGACAAGCCTTGATCATTATTGCAGACCAAATCATCAATAATATATAATTCAATCATATATAGAAGTATCCTTAATACATCTATATTTAATTTAAAAATGGAATGTTTATTTTATGCTCATATTTTTCAATATTAATTTTCAAATCTCACTTATTGCTTTTTAAAAAATAAGTGCTTTTAAAACAACATTAAAGCTGTTTTTCAATATCACATACTTTTACTTTGATGCATTTGTTCTGTATGTTTTAAAACAAGAGCTATGCTCTTCCATTAAGACCTATGTAACAGAACTAAGAAAAATGGGTAACATAACTGGGGGAAGCCAGGATGGCTCAGCAGGTTAAGCTCTCAATCTGTAGCCTCAAGGACCAAGGATCAAATCCCAGCCCTGGCATGTGGATCCATATGCCAAACTGGCATGTGCTTCCCATGCGGGAGGCCCCCAGCCCCTGCCCCACGTGACCCCCACCCACCCATGTGGAACGAAATCATGTTGAAAACTGATGACATACAACCGTGGAGACTGCTCTGGGTCCTCCCCCCTCTCCCTGTCTCTCTCTGTCTCTCTCTCCCACACACACTGTCAAAGCAATAAAATAAATCTTAAAAATAAAGAAAAATGTGTAACATAACCAAGAAAAAATGCACACTTTTTTTCTTCAAAACAGATAAATTCATATTTTATTGAAACCTACATTTAAGCAAAAAATGCTTCAACTCCCTCTTATGGAATGACAAATAGGCTTTCCTCATTTTAGTAAGCTGTCATTTTTTAATGAAAATTATAGATGTCAGAGCTGGGAACTGAGCCAAGGACCAAGCAATTTCCAGTAGGTATGGAAAGGTGCTTAGATGTGCGTTTTTTTTTTTTGGGGGGGGGGGGTTCTGCAAGTCAGCCTTCTTCCTCTGATTAATAATCCTCCTGCATCTCTCATCTGCTGTCATGGATTATGCATTAAGCCTACCTTCTAAAAATCAGATTAGTGCCAGAGAAGGCCTTTTTACTGATTATTCAGGCTATCTTTTAGAAGGCACTGTAGATCATTTGAGGTCCAGCAGTTCTGTATCTTCTTATAGCAGATAGAAATTTACTATATGGAAATGGTAGAAATCTACATAGGAGATTTCAATTAATAGAGACAGGGAATGGTAGTAAATTCATAGCTGAAGCATTCCGTTATCGGAATCAGCAAGCTAAAAGGTGCATACTGCCTTTTGGAATCAATCTCAAACGTGAGACTTTTTACTAAAATAGTACATAGGTTTTACAGCCAACAGTAATTCTCAACCTTCTTCTAGATTGCTTTTGTAGCAGAGAATACAAATGGAATCTACTTAGGATTAAGACTCTGTAGGATAAGAACGAGAATTCCCTAGTGATCCTATTGGACATTTAACTCCCAATCATTGGCATAGAATTAAACATTAAATTCTGGAACGGCAAGAAAAATAAAATCAGATAATGTTCTCAATCTTTGTAAAACCATAGAACCTTGGTTCTGTTTAGGAAATAGTCTACATTTAGAGTATATTTCCTATTTTATAGTGAACTTGTAATCAAAAGTCCTATCATCAATATTTACATTAAACAAGATCATAGCAAGCTCATCAATTTACAAGTACCGGGGAAGCCCGGATGGCTCAGTGGGTTAAGCGCTCACTTTGCAGCGCTAGGGACCAGGGATCAAATCCCAGCCCGGTCCTTGCGGACCCATATGCTGAACTGGGGAGTTCCCCCAGTTCAGTTCTCTCTCTGTCTCTGTCTCTTTCCCTCTCTGTCAAAAACCAATAAAAACAAAATAAAATTAAAATAAAATTTACAAGTGCACTGTAACTAAACTATTGCCTCCCTTTTTTTTCATCACTGAGCTATTTTTTCATCACTGAGTGTGACTTTTGTGTTATAATCATTAAACTAGCCCAGAGCTCCCCTAGCTACCTTTCTCCCTTTGATTCATTATGCTTAAATCCTTAGAAAGTTATTTATTTTGCAGCTTCTTTAACATTCTAGAATTTTTATGTTTTAAACTTTTTAACTTACGCTAAGATTCAGCAATGCATTTGTATAAATATTTCCTTCTTTTACGTGCTTTTTTTTTTCCTTCACATTTTCTGATGTTTGTGCCATGAGCATATATATTCAATGCAAAGAACAAAGAATTTGTTTTCAATTTCCATTTAAAGTAATATATTTCTCCCAGTGCTTCTTAATCTGTTTTCTTCGTATTCTTTTTTCTCTTTCAGACCATCTGTTCCTGTCACTATATAATATTTTGAGAACCAACTACCTAGCATATAAACTAGAAGTCCTTTACTCACATTATCATTTAATCCTCAGAACAATTCTGTCTGAGAAGCATTATAATGATCTCTTTTACAGTTAGGAAGCTGAAGCTGAAACACGTCAGTGACTTTTCCAAAGTCACACAGCTAAAATACAGTAAAGAGAGTTTGAACCTGGGTTTGTCTGACAAAGGAGTCAGAGTGCTTAACTAATGCACCACACCAGTTTCAAGAGTTTCTAAATTCTCTAAGTATTGGGATGGTTGCCAAGGAGCTAAGCCAAGAGCTAATTTTGGACTCAATGCAATACTGCTCTAAGATATTCTTAAAATTAAATTCAATAATTCAGCTTTTATACTATGGTAGTCAAGAGAAATTTTCTTTTGGTAATGTAGATAGGTAATCAGAGAAATTAACACCATACCATATGCTTTTTTCTTTTTTAATTGTTTTCAACAGAGAGAAAGAGAGAAAGACAGACAGAGAGAAGGGGGAGGACCCAGAGCAGTCTCCATAGTTGTACATTAGTTATCAACATAGTTTTGTTCCACTGGTGGGCACGGGGCCACGCAAGGCAGGAACTGGGCCCAGGGCCTCTGCATGGGAGCCTCCCACATGGGAAGCTCACCCAGGCAGGGTCAAACTGGGGGCACACCCTAGTTCAGCATATGGGTCCGCATGGGCCTGAGCTGGGATTTCATCCTAGAACCCCAGAGCTGCAAGATGAGCACTTAACCCACTGAGCCATCCTGGCATCCCCCCATATGCTATTTTTGATGAATGTTTCAGGCAAAAAGTTTCAACTGTAATACAAGGAAGAAATGCATTTTTCATATGAGAACCAGGTCTTAAGAAGAAATAATCTTTCTTTTAAGGTCTAGTGTATATTAAGAGGTTTTTTAATACCTGAATATTAACTAAGGAGAAAGTTTATAATGTACAGGAGAATTTGTGGACAGGAGAATTTGTGGACAGAATAATTTGCTCTGTATAACTCCAGGCAGATAATACCTTAGATATCCCTCCCTATTTCTCCTTTCTTCCTTCCAGCTCTGTTCACCAACTCACCCCATAGGTCAGAAGTTGAATCATCAGAAGTCATCCATGCCTGCACACTTTTGCAAATTTTTAAAGCATTGAAAGAAACATTTTCTCTCATCATCATCGTCACCATAATAATATAATAGCTACCATTTATTACATATCCACCATATGACATGCACTGGGTTAAGCAATGTTTGTATTATTTCCAGTTTTCACAGCAATCTTCCTTATAGATGAGAAAGCCAAAATTCAGAGAATCAAGTCTTTGATTTACCCAAGATCACAAACTTTTAGCCTGTGGATTAGTGATTATAGCTGTGGGAGAAAGGAGGAGCCAAGAGAGAAAGTGAAGATATAATTTGACATTAATCACAGGGCAGGGGAAGCCAGGATGGCTCAGAGGGTTAAGTGCTCGCTTTGCAGCCCCGGGACCGAGTATCAAATCCCGGCCCCGGCCTCTGCGGACCCATGTGCTGAGCTGGGGTGAGCTTCCCATGTGGGAGGCCCCCAGCCCAGTTCCTGCCCTGCATGGCCCCCGCCCACCTGTGTGGAATGAAACCATATTGAAAACAGATGATGTGCACCTATGGAGACGGCTCTGGGCCCTCCCCCTTCTCTCTCTCTCTCTCTCTCTCTCTCTCTCTCTCTCTCTCTCTCTCTCAAA
>PVKE010002478.1:45903-82538 GCA_004027555.1 Craseonycteris thonglongyai | reverse complement strand
GCCTCTTTGAGTTCTGACAGGCATTTTAATGAAGTCTAAAATGTATACTAATCTGTTATCTAAATATACTGTTACTTTCAGAACCTTTACTCTCATTTTATTCTAAGACTTCTAATTAATAATTTGCTGAAATTCACCCAAACCTAGGTCATCCAAAAACCAAAGCCTTTATAACTCATGGTGGAACCAATGGCATCTACGAGGCGATCTACCATGGAATCCCTATGGTGGGCATTCCCTTGTTTGCAGACCAACCTGATAACGTTGTTCACATGAAGGCCAAGGGAGCAGCTGTCAGAGTGGACTTTAACACAATGTCAAGTACAGATTTGCTCCGTGCATTGAAGACAGTCATTACTAACCCTTCGTGAGTATCACAATTTTTTAAAAAGTTGCCCCACTTTCAGAAGCTAATTTTGAAATTATTAACATCATTTAACCTTCTTAAACCTACTTTTATTTTTAATAAGACATTTATTTCAAAGTTGTATTTTAATACCATTGATTTACTAGGTAACCAACAAAGCAACAATTTTCTACACAAAAAAAGGAAAGTTACATAGTTGTTAAGAGAAACACATTTTAATAATATGATAGAACCATAGAAAAAAGAATGATGAACTAGAATGTTATAAGTTATATTAATTCATTACCTAACATTTCTGAAATTATCTCTTTTGGCTCAAATTTTATTATTATTATAATATTTTAAAATAAAATGTTATATACAATAAAATGTATTCTTTAAAGCATAAAATTCAAATATATATGTTTACAGAGCTATGAAACCATCACCATAATATAAATTTAGAACATTTTTGTCACCCCAAAATGGAAATCTCATATGCCTTAGAATTTACTTCTCATTACCACCCCCCTTCCACTACACACACACACACACACACACACTCTGGGTCATATGGGAATTTTATGAGCAACTGCCAAAGTGATGTCCCAAGTAATTGCACCATTTTACACTCCTACCAGCTATATACAAGGGTTACAGTCTCCAAATCATTGCGAATACTTGTTATCATCAGTCTTGTTTTTTATAGGCATCCTACCAGTTGTGAAGTAATTTCTCCATGTGGTCTTGATTAGCATTTCCCTTATAACCAAAGATACTGAGTATCTATTCTTGTGTTTACTGCCCATTCATCTATCTTACTTGGAGAAATGTCTATTTCAATGCTTTGCTGGTTTTTTAACTGGGATATGTATCTTCTCATTATTGGATTGCAAAAACTCTTTATGTATAGAGATGCAAACACCCTATCAGATATTTGACTTCTATATATTTTCTTCCTTTCTACTTGAGTGATATTTCACTCTCGTATTGGTGTCATTATATGCAGAAAACATTTTAATTTTGATAAAGTAAATCTTTAATGATTAAAATTTTCCATACAAGAGAAAGTAACATTGTGGAATTTGTAGTGTCTAGTATAGCAACCATCAATTGAGCATTTTATTACTACTCTCAGCATTATTATATTGAAATATTATTATATTATATTTTTGTTACATTAATATACTATATTATATTAAAAATCAAAGGTGTACTTTAAAAATGTATTATCAAAAAAGAAAATTGTACAATTGAATTACAAAATATTTGTAAGGGACATAAGAATAAGGAAAAAAAAAGAAGTTTGGATAAATAGAAAAGAAAATGTAGGATAAGTTAATAACGCAAATGTAAAAATGCCAGTACTAACAGTAAGTCTAATCAGCATAAATCATGTAAAAACAAAGAGGGTCAGAATGGACTAAAAACCTAACTATAGGGATAGCAGGATGGCTCATCAAGTTGAGCACTTGCCTTGCTGCCTCAGGGTTCAAGATGAAGTCCCAGCCCATGCAGACCCATATGCTGAACTGGGGCATGCTTCCCATGTGGAAGGCCCCTGGTTCACAGAGGTGTGCCCCTGGTTCATTTCCCACCCTGTGAGGCCCCACATCCACCTGTGTGAAATGAAGTTTGTCATAACTGATGATGTACAACTATAGAGACTGCTCTAGGCCCTTCCCCTTCTCTCTCTCTCTCTCTCTCTCTCTCTCTCTCTCTCTCTCTGTTAAACAATAAAATAAACCTTTTAAAAAAACTATATATACTGTTTACAAGATATGCTTAAATAGTAGTATATAAGATTGTAGGATTGTCTGTTTCTTCAGTTTCCTTGATAACTCTGTCTTTCTGGTTGCTTTTAACCTTCTATATACTCTTTCCTCTCCATACATGAATCAACAAAGCAAGTATCAATTCCTCACCAACTGTGTAACCACAGTTTTTCTAAGATTGATGCCTGTCGTATTACTTTTCCATCCTCCATCATTATCCATGTCTGGCTAGTTCTTCTTTCTTTCTTTTCTTTTTTTAATCTTATTTGTTTCTTTCCTAAACTATCTCTTTAACCTGTTCTCTCTATCACATTCTGATCCAGACTCTCAGCCACTCATGCCTGAATCACTGCAATAACCTATTATTCAGTTAATCTGCCTCTGCTGTACCCTAGACATCACTGTCAGCTTAATCAAGCAAATTCTGCTTCAATTAAGTTACTCCCATTCTACAAAACATGCAATGACTCCCCATTATTAACAATAAATTTCTAAGTCTGGCATTTAAGACACCCCCACAATCTTGGCCCCACTCAACCCACCCCAGTTTTTCTATTATGTAGCACCTACCACTCCCCAGCACTAATTGTCTACTCTGTACAAATCAGTAGCCTTTTACTCCCTCCATATCCAGGATGATCTTCAATTCAAAGTCTTTCTTATTTACAATGACCAGCATAGAAAAAAACCTTGGTTTTTCCTGGACCTTGCACTTAACATTCCCACTTCCACTGTGATTCCTGATAACTGTCCCCAACAGAACAACATCCCATATATAATCCCCACAAAGAGCCAAAACTCTTCAGAGCTACAAGTATAAATACAAAAAAATGTCTATCCAACAGTAACTATACAAACATATTGTACCTATACAAACATCAAACATAACAGACAGGAAGCACTACTGAAATTAAATATTTTAAGAATTATAAATAGGTTAATATTTGAACACAATAAAAATTATTCATTAGTAACACCTACTAACATGTCCAAATAAATAAACTAAATAACTAAGCAAAGAGAGAAAGCAAAATGTACAAATATACATTCATAATAGGATATTTGAAGACATTTCTTGAAAAAATAGAAAAAGATGACAAAATAATGAACACTTACCAAAGTGTTGAAGAATGCATTTAAAATGTAACTTTTTGTGTCTATCATCTATCTATCTGTCATCTATCTATCTGTCATCTAAATATATATATATATATATATATATATATATATATACACCACATAGAAGGGCCCTCCTGGACTGTTTCACTACTCCTTTCCACAAATATAAAAACAATAGGAAACACATATATTTAAAGGGCATATACATTTATTAATGCAAATGACCATATAACTGTATTACAAACCAAGATTCAGTGTTTAAAATATTTCATATCATAAGAGCATATTGTCTGGCCAATTTAAAATTAAGTTAGAAATCATAAGAAAAGATAAGTTAAAATAAATCTCTCTAAAACTTGAAAATTAAGCAAAAAATTCTAAATAATTCAATATCAACTAAGAAATCACAATGATATGAGTACATGCATTTTCTTAACAAATCCACTACTAGGTATATATGCTATAAAAATGTATAAGTGTGTAATCCAAAAACATATAAAAGAATATTTATAATAGCATTAGTAGTAATGAATGAAAAATTAATAACAATCTAAATGTCCATTGATCATTAAATGTAGAGATAATTTGTGATATTGTCATATAATGAAATACTAGGTAGTAAAAGAATCAACAACTGCTGCAAAATAGACAAAAACAAATGAATATATGTTTATATGATTCTAACACATAAACAAGAAACAATAATTTATGGTATTAACGGTCAGGGTAATAATTAATTTGGGAAAAGCACTGAAAAGTTCCAAGAATGGGGTGCTTCTGTTTAGTTTGTGAAATCCTTTGTCAGTATCTGTATAGCAGGTACACTAACTAGCATGCACACTATTGATAATGTTCTTGCTAATCTTGAATTTTTGAGCTGATCACTTATATGCATTATTCTTATGTATTTCTTACATAGATTGAAGGCATATTTTACAAAATGTATTGTATTTAGAAATTCTAGGAATTAAATAGTAAAGAAGAGAAAAACAGACATAAAAGAAATGCTTAGGACGCTATTATAGTGTGGCAGAAAAATCCTGTCTGAGATAACACTGGACCAATGCCTCCAGCAGCAGGTAGAAGCTGCCTTGAGATGTTGCAGGAAACACTGCTCCAGGAGAGGGACATAAAGGACAGAAAGTACAGACCAGCTGATATGAGAACACATTTGGGAGCTTCAGTGAATAGCTAGAGTGCCAATGTGCCTACATAGAATGTGCATGGGACCAAGTGATAGAAGAGGTTACCAGGGGTCTGTCCAGGTAAGATCCTAAAGGGCAAGTAATAGATTTGAATTTTATTCTAAATGTGATGAGAAGCCAGACAGAAATTTTGAGCAGTTGAGTGTCATAATCTGATGTTTTAAAAAGGAAAAATTATCCCAGGGTCAAAAATGGACAGTATTGTTATAAAGAGAAGAGTAGAAGCCCAGAGAGACTGGTGAGGAAGCATTTCTCCCTCCATAACACTATTTCTCTTTAAAACTTCAAGAGCATTATCCTCAAGAGCTATTTCTACCGTCTATCATATTTCATTTAGAATGGCTTCCATCCCTTCCTCTGCTAAAAAACACTTGACTTTCCTACCTTATCGTCCATCTCCACTTTTTAAAATACTTGTCAATCAGCAAATCCCAATGTAGAAGTCAAACCTTCCTGAGACCCAAATGAAAATACACTGCTACGTCTGTAATTCTCGGGCATGTATTTGAAATCATCTGTTTGACAAAAAAATTTCATGGGTTTGAATTGCTTAGGCAAATTTTCTTCCTTTCAATGTTGGTATATTTTGTTTGTGCTTTAGATATAAAGAAAATGCTATGAAATTGTCAAGAATTCACCATGATCAGCCAAGGAAGCCTCTCGATCGAGCCGTCTTCTGGATCGAGTTTGTCATGCGCCACAAAGGAGCCAAACACCTGCGGCCAGCCTCCTATAACCTCAACTGGTTCCAGTACCACTCTTTGGATGTGATTGGGTTCCTGCTGGCCTGTGTGGCAACTGCGATATTTGTCATCACAAAATGTTGTCTGTTTTGTTGCAGGAAGTTTGCTAAAACAGGAAAGAGGGCAAAGAGGGAGTAAGTTGTATCTGAGGATTGGCGTTGGTATGCCTCATAGATGGGACTCCTCTAATTTATTGCAACAAGAAGTTGTAACGTAAGGGTCCCTTCCTCCTGTGACAGAACAACTGTATCACAATTTAGCTTGTCAGATCAAAATTTGTTTTCAAGCGATTTACTACCTGCTTGAGTTAGTAATATTTCATTACAAAGAGACAATAACTGGCAAAAACTTACATTTACTACAGAATTTCCCATACAACTCCTCTAGATAATGGACAAAAAATTTTTTTCACCAGAACTAATATAGTATCATAGTGTATATTATTATTAAATATGTATTTAGGCTTAAATAGTTTACATCAAATCTATCCTGCAATACAGGAAACAAAAACTATTGGTATTCGTTGTATGGTAAGAGCTACTACACATCCCCAAGAAAGAGGCATATGGTCCAAACTCCATTTATGAAAATAGATGCAAGACATGAACAACAACAAATTCACAGAAGCAAAATGGTCAGTAACATATAACAATGACAAAGGTTACTGGCGCTTTGGGAAATGGAAATTAAGTCATGAAATTACTTTCTTACAGGCAATTTGCCAAATAAATGTTAAAACTGTTTTTAAGTATAATGTGGAACTACATTATGCTTCAGTTTTCCTACCAGTGAAATGCAAATAAACTAATGGAATTAACTACTTCTTTAGGTTGTTAAAAGGGTGAATTGACAAACTAAAAACAATTCCTATAATATATAGAAAAATATAATTTGCATTATCACTTAAAGAACAAGAAACGATTTTAATCCTCACAAGTTAGTATATATTTCTTAACTCATGTGAAGATAAAAATCATTGTATTTTAATCTTAATATATATTATCCTCTGTAGCCTTAACCAAGAAGGCAGTAGCAGCAATGGCTAAGGCAAGGTGGGGAGTATGCCTGAGCCACTGGGTTTAGCTACTGGCCTTAATATCCTAGGGGGTCTATAGTGATCCTCATTTCAAAGTGAGTACCCCAAGGGCATTCCCTTTTTTATTTACGAAAATAAAGAAGGGAACCTGGTCATTAGGATGCCCAAGAGCAGTTGGGTTTATTAAATTCTCCTTTATGACTTTAAAGTCTACATGGTCCCATTCTTCCTATAAAATTGGGTCAGTACTATTATTCTTTTGTAAAACACAGGTTTTGCAGTGAGAGACATGGGATCCAATGTTGGCAATAGCCAACTAGCCCAAGAAAATCTCCCAACTAACACTTAGTTTGGGGACTCAGGAAACTTAGAACATCATGATTCAGGTATAGTCCTTGTCCTGATAATTGGTATTTCAAATATATAACCTGAGTTTGGACAAACCAGTTTTTCTTTAGAGACTTTACCTTTTTAAGGCCAAAAGTTCTAACAGTTGATGCTTCTTCCGATGAGGAGACTTGAGAAGAAAAGCAAAGCAGTGCATCATCCACACATTGCAACAAGACAGAACTTAGGGAAAGTTTTATCATCCAAACCACTCTTCAGAATTTGTGAGAAATTAAAGGGACTCTCAGTAAAACCCAGAGGCATTACTGTTGGGGAAAATGGTTTTCCTTTCCAAGCACAGCCAAAAATGTATTGGTTGGATTCATTAACTGGAATACTAAAGAATGTATTGCATAAATTGATCAAAGAACTGATGGTACCTCTGGTTTGGTTAGATACTAGCAGTGAATAAGGTTAGGAACATCAGGGTGTTGAAGGATAACAATGTTGGGTATTACTTGGATGTTCTTACAAAAAAAAAAAAAGACAGCCTCCATGAGGATGCTGGGATAGTTCAGCAGGTTGAGTCCTTGCCTTGCAACCAGGAGGCCTGGGGACCAAATCCCAGCCCTGGCCCATGCAAAACCATATGCTGAACTGTGGGGCAACTGTAACTGCCAGGACAGCAGCAAAGATTCTGAACTCCCATGACGGAGGTCCCCAGTATGGTTCCCACCTCACGTGACCCCACATCCACTTGTGTGGAATGAAACCATGTCACAGCTAATGATGTACAACTACGAAGACCACTCTGGACCCTGCCCCATCTCTGTCTCTCTCTCTGTCTCTCTCTCCCTCGCCTTCTCTCAAACAATAAAATAAATCTTAAAAAAACACACACAAAAAAAACAACAAAGAGCCCTCCACCCTCATCTTTCTTCTACTTTTCTCACAGATAAATTGGGAGAGTTATAAGAACTAATGCAATAATTAATAAGGCCCTGAGCTATGTAATCTTCTGTTATGGGCTATATACTATGAAAGGTCACTTACAGGACAGTGATTAATTTGGGAAAAGGTTTTAAAGAATCAATAGGAATCTAATAGTAGATGCACTGTGGATTCTGCTGTACCAGTTGATGATTTTGCTGAGAAAGATAGCAGATGAAAAATACTTGAGATCTTGCTCTCCAGCATATCTTCAGTTTAGCTCAAATAAACTTGTATAAAAATACTCTACAGGTTGGGATATTTCTTACATCAACATCTACTTGATGTAGTTAGACAGGATTCTGAATAAGCCCACCCAGAATCACCCTGCAGTACTGGGCCTGGTGCTAGATACCAGGTCCATTGTATCCCACAGACTCCACACTCTGTATCAAGTGAAGTTGGGTGCATTTCTCTTGAAACTTGGAGCCTCTTTGCTTTAAGTAACAGGACATGACTTTGAGCTGTTCTTAGAAAACCCTTGAAGTGGATAAAGTTATGATAAACCCGGGGTTTGGGAGAGAAATGGGTTGCTGCTTTTAGTTTTGGCTTTTTAATTTGATTGCTTATTAAGAGTCTAAACAAAATCTCTGCTGGTTAAATAAGAGACTAGACTCTCTTTTTAATTATGAAAGGACATTTATCTCCCTAACCTGAACAGCCAATGTGGTCATGATAGTTGTTCACATCCCCAAATCTGGAGTGACAGAGATAGGTACCCAAAGTCATCCACTGCAGTAGCACAGCTAATCCTGGAGAAGCTGGTGGAAATCTCAGGGAGAAGGGCAGGGTGTCCTGGAATGGGGGCTCCCCAAGAGAGGGACCCATGTACTGGAAAGTGTCAAGGGTTTGGTAGCATCTCATAAGCTTTCACTGGCTCTTGCTTGAATATTCTTAGGTGACTAAGAACCTTTGAGGGACTGCCTGAGAAAAATTTTCCTCTAGGGCATAAAACTGCGCTATAGGGATATCCACTCCATTGGGCTTGTTTGGCAATGTACATGTACGGGCTGGATTGCCCTGTAAGTTTGTTCACACCCTACAGATCTCAAAAGGAAGTTGGGAAATCCTGCCTCTGACACTAACAAGCCCCACCACAGTAAGCCTCCCATTGTGAACTAAAATGGCAGTCATGAGGCTCCTTTGATACTTCTAAATTAACTTTTGCATCCAGTTAGAAAAAGCTTGCTATAAAATTAGGCAGAATGAAAGAGAAAAATATACATATTAGGAACTGTCTCAGAACTTAATAAAAGGCCTTCTTTCCTAAGCTACAATGGTACTATGTAGAAGTATTTGCAACAAAAAGAGGAGAGAGATCATTTAGATAAATGCATCAATCTATGATGTTCATTAAGGGTTAAACTCATTCTTTGAGGTATCAAAAATGGCTGTCCATATTTTAAAAGGAAGAAGGTTATTCAGAACTTGACTTGTCAAGAACAGATATATATTGTCAAAGGTCTCCAAAACAAAATTTACTTCTAACTGTTCTCTGTTTGTGTCTGTCAATATTTCTATACATATGCTGTAAATGTGAAAAGAATATCCTACCACTGGATAGTATCAAAACTAACTTAAAAGCAAGCACTTGTGAGAATTGAGTACCGTACATTCCGGCGTATAAGATGACCGGGCGTATAAGACGACCCCCTAATTTTACAGTTAAAACATAGGTTTAGGCCTATATTCGCTGTATAAGACTACCCCCCACTTCCGAGGCTGTAGTCTTATACAGCGAATATAGGCCTAAACTTATGTTTTAACTGTAAAATTAGGGGGTCGTCTTATACGCCCGGTCGTCTTATAGGCCAAAAAATACGGTATTCTGGGATGCTGGGATAGTTCAACAGGTAGAGTGCTTGCCTTGCAACCACAAGTTCCAGGGACCTAATCCTAGCCCCAGTCTGGACACACCCATATATTGAACTGTGACACAACTGGCAACTGCCAAGATGGCAGCAAAATTTCTAGCCTCCCATACAGGAGGCCCCCCGTTTAGTTTCTGCTCCATGTGGCCCCACATCCTCCTGCGTGGAATGAAACTATGTCCAACTAATGATGTACCACTATGAAAACTGTTATGGTCCCTCTCTCTTCTGTCTCTGTCTCTCCCTCTCCTTCTCTCAAACAATAAAATAAATCCTTAAAAAAGAAGAATTGGGTGTTCTATGGCTATAATTAGTAAGATAAGAAGTAAGTGCTAGACAGGCTGTGGAGAAAAAGGAACCCTCATACAGTGCTTATGGGAATGTAAATTCATACAACCACTATGGAAGGCAGTATGAAAATTCCTCAAAAAATTAAGAATTACAATATGACCTAGCAATAACTCTCCTGGGTATCTACCCAAAAAATTTGGATACCTTAGTCAGCAAAAACATTTGTACCCCAACGTTCATCACAGCACTGTTCACAGCAACCAATTCATGGAAACAACCAAAGTGTCCTTCAACAGATGACTGAATAAAGGAGGTGTGGTACATTTACACAATGGAATACTACTCAGCAATAAGATAAGATGAAATATAGCCATTTGTGACAACATGGATGGACCTTGAAACTATCTTAGTAAGCGAAATAAGTTAGCCTAAAAGAAGCAAGAAACACATGACCTCACTTATAGATGAAATATAAAACTGAAAGTAACAAAAAAAAAAAAATTTCATGACACTGTCAATAGTTTAGTGGTTACCTGAGGGTAAAGGGGAAGGTGGATGAGAGAGTAGGGGAGTGGGGGAGTAAGGAGGGGACATTAAATATATGGTGATGGAAAAACAACTGACTCTGGGTGGTGAGCACATAATACAACACATAGACAACGTAATGTAGAATTGTACACTTGGAACCTATGTAATTTTTGCCAACCAATGTCACCCCAATAAATTTAACAATTAAAAAAATAAATAAAACAGCAGATTAAATAAAGAAAAAAAAAGTTGTGGTACATTTACACAATGGAATATTACTCAGTTATAAGAAAAGATGAAAGTGCCCTTTGTGACAATATGGATGGACCCTGATATCGACAAGCTAAGCAAAATAAGCCAGACAGAAAAAGTCAAGAACCATATGACTTCCCTCACATGTGGAATATAAAATTAAAACTAACAAAGAAATAAAAATACATGATGCGATGTATAGACAATGTAATGTAGAATTGTACACCTGGAAACGTAATTGGTATCAATTAATGTCACCCCAATAAAAAAAAAAAAGTTTAGTAATTACCCGAAGGTAAGGGAGTAGGTCATGGGGAAAGAGGGATCGGACGTTAAATATGTGGTGATGGAAGGAGTACTGACTCTGGGTGGTAAGCACACAGTGGAATACAGAGGGGATGTAATATGGAATTGCACGCCTGGGACATATGTAATTTTTACTAACCAATGTCATCCCAATAAATTTAACAATAAAAAAAAAGAATTGGGTATTCTAAAATTCAAAGAAGTAAAGAAACTCCTTCAAATGCTTTTTTTTTCTTTTCTTTTTTCAAGATTTATTTTATTGATTTTTGACAGAGACAGAGAGAAGGGGGAGGGCCTAGAGCAGTCTCCATAGTTGACATTAGTTTTCCATACAGTTTCACTCCACAGGTGGGCCCAGGGCTGCGCAGGACAGGGACTGGGCCGGGAGCCTCCCACAGAGGCCCCGGCAAGAACTGAACTGGGGGCTCACCCCAGTTCAGCATGTGGGTCCGCATGGGCCCGGACTGGGATTTGACCCTCGGTCTCCAGGGCTTCAAGGCAAGCACTTTACCTGCTGAGCCATCCCAACTTTCCCTCAAATGCTTTTCAAGTTCACATGATCAGAGACTGATCGTTCGTAAATAAGAGCTAGGTTGAATTTGTTGGTTTAAGTAAAACAGACACGTCTGCTTTGCCTGGGTGTTAACAACGACCACATTAATAACTGACTTTTGTTTATAAAAAGTATTTGTAAAGAGTATAAAATGCTTAAGCTAAAGAATGCTAATTGGGGATGCCGGGATAACTCAAGAGGTTGAATGCTTGCCTCACAGTTGTGAGGTCCAGGGTTCAATTCCTGGCCCTGACCTGTGCAAACCCATATGCTGAACTGCAGAGCAACTGGTATCCACCAGAATGGTTTGGTGGCAAAGGTGTTCACCTCCCATGCAGGAGATCCCCAGTTCAGTTCCCGCCCAGTGCGAGCCCATATCCACCTGTGTGGAATGAACCCACGTCACAACTTAGATGTACAACTATGGAGACCGCTCTAGACCCTCCTCCTTTCTTTCTTTTTCACTGTCTCTCAAAATCATAAATCTTGGGGGGAAAAAAGGAAAAAAAGAACACTAACTGATTACTCCTTAGTTTTCATTACACATTGTGGTTTTAAAGATTAAAATCTCAATATAAGCATGGAGGGATAGCTCAATAGCTTGAGAACTTGTCTTGCAACCGTGAAGTCTGGGGATTGAATCCCAGCCTGGCCTATGAGAACCCATGTGCTGAACTGTGGAGTATAACTAGTATTAGCCAGGATGGTGGCCAAGGTTCTCCCACTCCATGAGAGAGGCCCCCAGTTTAGTTCTGCCCCATGCGGCCCCACATCCACCTGTGTGGAATGAAACTGTCAAAAAAACTAATGATATATAACTGTAGAGACTGCTCTGGGCCCTCTCCATTAGTCTCTCCCCCTCCCCCCCTCCACCTCTCTCTGTATCTCTGTCTCTGTCTCTCACCTCCTCTCAAAAACAACAAAATAAATCTTTTTTTTAAAAATCTCAACATATGTAGCAATAACTTAGCGGTATTTCTGAAAGACTCTTGGAACACCTCAAAGGATTTGCAGTTGCATGGGAAGCATTGTAAAATAAGACATGAAAAATTCTAGGTATACTGTATGAGTAAACAGAAGATGAAAATTAAACAAATAGTTGAGGTTATGGGAAACCCAAGATGGCTGCTTGGCTCTTCTCACCTTCCTGGCTCCCCAGCTCTTCTGGTTTTTGTATTCCTTCATGCATGATAGTATATTTCAGCTGAACTTAGATGAAGGACCGTATGCATTGACACCATCAAAAAAAGAGACATCTTACACTATTGCCAAGGTTTTATTAAGTCACTTCTAGAAAATACCAAGTTAGTATGTGTAACTGCTTCCTTTCACAGTGAGCTCCCAGGAGACAAAGACTTTAGATACCGTTTTTCAGAAAGCACAAAAAACACACTCTCCAATCTCATTGGAAGGGACCTTATCAGGCACCTTACCACAAATGGTCATCTACTCCTGTCTACAGACATCAAAGACTCCTCGGGGATGACAAACAGCCAACACCAGATGTAGACAGCTATACCAAGACATCAACAAGGTCTGTATACCTGTGAATTTATATGAAACTCAGAATCCAGTTTTTTTAATTGTCTTTATCAGTTTATTAATATTAGTCATAATAATAGCGATGCTTATTTTTCGGGGGGGTTTCTAGCTAGGCCAAAAACTTACGATTACTAAACATGTGTAACTGTTAATACTCTTTTCATGGCTTATGTAAAGGTCATAACAGATGTAATATACAGAAAAATGAAACAGAAGGAAAAACGGATCATGAGTTTATAGGATAGAAATAATCCAGTGTGCTTATTTCTGCAATGAAGGCCATAGTCTGACTGCCTTCCATTTACCTGCCCTTCCTGTTTTTTGAAAATTCAGCCTCAACTCAGATTCCAGTTATAGCATTACCCCAATCTCAACAGTAAATAAGATGATGTCAATAATGAGATTTCCTAGGAATGAGCCATCCTAGATTGGTCATCAATGCATCCTTGGATTGATTCATGACCAAAAGGGAGAACTATAGATGAAAAAGAGGTTCTATGGAAAGTAACTTCACAGGGTGATGTAATCATAAGTTCCTAACTGGGCATGTCATGGTGAGTAGTCAGGTCCCACGCCTATAAATTTTTAGTGAAAGGCTTTAAGCCACCCCTGTCCATTGTTTTTGTGCCTTTAGGTTAACCAGAGATCATATAATCTTAACTACTCTGTAATACAATCCCCACCTTACTTTTTTCCACTTCCTTATCTTATGTTTACTCCTGAATTTCAAATGCATAAATGAAGCTCTAAAACTTACTCTCTGAAACATTTGAGATCTTGCTCCCTAGCATATATCATCAGTTTGGCTCAAACTCTTATGAGAATTATGAAAATTCTCAAAAAAAACCGTAACGATGACAGCTGATCCAATTGATCAGAACAGCAAGATTCAGCTACTACACTACCCAAAACAGAACATAAAAAATGTTTAAAGCCATTTAATTCCCCTGATTCTGGCAGTTACTGTCAAATTCTAAAATTATTTCCCCCTTTCAGGAGAAATTCCAGCACGATATTTCTTTAGGAAGCCTCAGCCTAATATCAATAACTGAGTAAGGACAGAGGAACTAAAGAGAAAATAGCATATATCTCTTTAAGGGACTAAGCAAAAAGGAATAGGTTGAGTCATGAACCTGCTGAGGTTTATTCAAAGTCCCCAGTATTTGAATTGTTTTATTACTCTAGGGCAGTGGTTGGCAAACCACGGCTCGCAAGCCGCATGCGGCTCTCTGACTCCTTGGCTGCGGCTCTTCCACGAAATGTTTAGTGCAGGCACGGAATATTATTTATTAACTTGCCTGGCAAGAGACAAGTAAACATTTTTGAAACGCAAGCCTACAGAAAAGAGGCACATTTTTAGAAAGCAACAATAGCACGGATAGTCACTCACAAACATGTGTATCATTATCTCCGTCGAATTGCTGCCCGCTGAAATGTATTTTAACTACAAATAGAAATGGGTTTGTTGCTATTTTGAAAGAAAAAATTAATCACGAGATACTTACTTACCATTGTATTATTCATCAGGAAGCACTATGTGTGCAGACATTTCCTGAAGAAATTTGCAAAGTAATGGAATTGGTGATTAAAATTATCAAGTCCATTGTAGCTAAAGCTCTTTACCATCGCCAATTTAAAGAATTTCTAATTGAGGTAGAGAGTATGCAGATCTTCTGCTGCATAACAAGGTTCATTGGTTATCACTGTTTACTGAAATAAAAGCACTTCTTCTTGAGAAGAGTGTTCACTATGCAGAGCTAACAAACGATCTGTGGATCCAGAAATTTTATTTCATGGTGGATGTTACTTCTCATCTAAATCAGCTTAATCATAAGTTACAAGGAAAAGAAAACACAATTTTTTCGATGTTAGAAGTAATTTCATTCGAAAACAAATTGTCGCTTTTTGCCGAAAATTTTGAAAGAGAAACTCTAATTCACTTTCCATGCCTATTGAAATATTGTCAAGAAAATAAGCCTACCGTAATATTGACATTTGCTATTTCAGAACAACACTGTTAAATATGAAGGAAACTTTTCTCAGCAGGTTCAAAGACTAGAAACAGCAAAGCGATGTTAGCCTTTGTTAAAAAACCTCTGAATGTCACGGTAACAGAAATAAATTTTTCGCCCTTTAATATTGATATTAGCAGCTTTGAAATGCAGTTGCTGGATTAAAAAAATAAAGAATTGTGGAGCTCAAAATTCGAGCGTCTTTGTGCCGATTTAGAGCTATTGGAGAAAAATAAATGTGAATTAAGTTTACAACAAAAGTGGTCTGCTTTGAAAGATCTGGAGAGGGAAGATATGTTGATTTTTAACACCTGGAATAGTATTCCTGACTCATATGATCAACTGAAGAAACTAGCGTTTGCTGTTCTTTCCTTATTTGCGTCTACATATTTATGCAAACAATCATTTTCAAGCATGAACTTTATCAAGAGTAATTAAGAAATCAGCTTATCGATGAGAACTTGGAATCGTGCCTAAAATTAAAAACAACAACATACAAACCTGACTTACCCTTACTTTCCAAGGAAATGCAAGGCCATTGTTCACATTAGTGGAGTATTTGTAGTTTTGTTTTTTAAGGATACCTTTTATATTATTTAACTTGTTATATTTTTAAATAAATATTATCTTTACATAAGTATGGTACCAAGTTTTATTTAATGTACCGTTAGTTAAACTAAGACATATTTAGCAAAGGCAAGCTCGAGAGTATACTTTTAATCCTAATTATGTCCATAAAAATGTCTCCACTAAAGTAAAGCTTAAGTTTAAAAAAAAATGGCTCTTTGAATAAACTTCAATTTTGTATTGTTTATATTTGGCTCTTTTGGATGACTAGTTTGTCGACCACTGCTCTAGGGCAAGGCCTGTTTTATAACAGTTGGATTAAGCACCAAGACTGAAGCACTAGTGACAATAAAAATAGAGGTAGTCTCCTTAGTAATTCAAACAGAAGTTTTTTCATGCCAATTAAGAGAAAGGATTGGGCCAAGCCCCTGTAGTTCCTTGGAGCCCCATCATTGGGAATGCAGAGGATCCTGGAAAGGTTGGTTAGGTGGCTGAAATCATCTGAAGTGCTTAAGTTTATGGCAGTCCCGTTTCCAATGTCCTGGAGCTCTATGAAATAATGGCAAAAGTTTGGAGTCTTTTCATTTTGTATAGAGCCTCTCATTTGCCAAGGCTTAAAATTAAAAATCTTAGTAACCTTGAGGAAGCCGGGATGGCTCAGCAGGTGTGCTCGCTTTGCAGCCCCAGAAAATGAGGATCGAATCCTGGCCCTTCCCTGTACGGACCCACGTGCTGAAAACTGAGGTGTATTTCTCAGGCAAGAGGCTCCCAGCCAGTTCTCAACCCCTGGTTTGTCCTCCAGCTCACAGGGTCATGCCTCTCATGCGGGAAGCCCCAAGCACCCAGCCTCGGTGGGGCCCCTGACCACCTGTGTGGAACAAATTGTCAAAAACTGATGACATACAACTATGGAGACTGCTCTGGGCCCTCCACCTTCTCTCTGTCTCTCTCTGTCAAACATAAATAAACAAACAAACAAACAAATAAATCCAAAGAAAAAAAAGTCTTGGTAATCTTACTTTTAGGTGGCTCATTTAGAGTACAAATAAGCTGACTAGCCAAATTAACCAACTCAGCCTGCACATTGGCACTGATGAAGATCCTACCCTTGGCACAGACAGGTCTAGGTATACCCTTAACTATTGGGAGCCACTGAAACAAAGAATGTAGCTTGTATAATCACAAAGGTTTAAGAGACAACCAAGAGCTACAGCCAGGCCCATCAATGAGATCACTCCATCAATAGTGGGAGAAGTGACTGTGTTATCTAATGCATAGAAAGCAACACATAGAGTAAAGAAAAATGAAGAAACAAAGGAATATGTTTCAAACAAAAGAACAAAATAAAACTCCATAAATGTATCTTAATATAGAGATGAGTGACTAATCTGATAAAGAATTCTAAATAACAGCCATAAAGACATTAATTAACCAAGGTCAGGAAAGCAATGCATGAACAAAATGAGAATTTCAACAGAGACAGAAACTATGAGAAAATACCAAACATAAATCACAGTGAAAGAACACAAAAACTGAACTAAAAATTTCAATACAGAGGTTCAACAGCAGACTAAATCAGAAGACATGGTCAATGAACTCAAAGACAGGGCAGTGGAACTCATCCAATCACAGGAGCCAAAAGAAAAATAAAAGAGTGAAGATAGCGTGGAGCTTATGAGATATCACCACAATGAACAATATTCACATCATAGGGGCCCCAGAAAAAGAAGTGTGAGAAAAAGGAGCAGAAAGCATATTCAATGAATGACTAAAAACTTTCCTAGACCTGAGGAAATAGACATCCAGATCCAAGAAGGTCAGAGAGTTGCAATAAGAGGGATCCAATGAGACCCCAGTGAGACCGTTCGTAACTAAATCGTCAAATGTTAAAAACAATAAAATAATTTTTTAATTAAAAAAAAAAATTAAAAGTAGCAGGAGGAAAACAATTTATGTACAAGGGAACCCCCATAAGACTATCAGCAGACTTTTCAGCAGAAACTTTATAGGCCAAAAGGGAGACATATCCTATTTTCAAAGAGTTCAAAAGAAAAAACTTTCAGGCAAGAATATTCTATATGGCAAACTTGTCCTTCAGAATTGAAGTAGTGATAAAGGATTTCTCAGAAAAGCAAGAGCAGAAGGAATTCATCAAGACTATACCAGCTTCACAGGAAAGGTTAAGAGAGTTCTTCAAGTTGAAATAAAATGATGCTAATTAATTCTGAATTAACTTTACGTAGAATGCACTGTTTATTAAAGAGTAATACAAATATACAAGGGCTGTCTGAACCCAGCCACAAATGCCTCTATTTTTCATAGTTCATGGCTGGATACTTTCCAGACAGCCCATGTACTGTTTTCCTCTATTTGTAAGTATGTTCTTTAGTATTTTTAAGTATATCCTTTAATACGTATGTTCTTAAAGCCCAAAAATAATCACAAAAAGAACTGAATAATAAAGAAGAGTGGGGCCTGTCAAAGGCTGTCTCCCGCCACTACAGCCTTGCAGAATCACTCCCATGTTCTCTACTGATGAAGCTTAACATTTAGCCACCTGGCAAAGGAGAAATATTTTGAAAGGGTCCAAATCTAATATCATAAAGGTGAATCTGGAGCTGAGACACAGTAAACTGAAAACTGAAACAGCAGACAATATTCCAAGTTTCTCATTTGTTAATATCACAAAGGTTTCTTTTCCCTTTGACCCTGCATCACTGTAAAATTTATGTGAATAAGAGGCATGGCTGTTAAAATAAAGTTTGTTAAAGTGGGGGGTGGGTATATAAAGGTCTTGACAAAGGTGAGCTTATTGTAGGCCCTTTTGGTCTGTAACCTCACTGGTGGTAACTTCTCTTATTTCCAAATGTATAATCAGAATAGACATACTAGCAGCCTAGATTCTTGGTTTCATTAGTAGTTGGGTTGGAGAAATTCTATTCTGCTGGGACCACCTGTTCAAATACTCATCAAATGTGAGAATGATCACTTATTTGGTACTTCTCCTATGGTGTATATTAATTTTACCAATCCAATGTGGAAATGTATTTCATTGATTTAATTGGTAAATCTCTAATTATTAATCTAATTGGCTATCTTTTTGTATGTTTTAATCCATTCAGGGTTTGTTTGTTTGTTTTGCATATACTGCACTCATTTTCTATTGTATTTTTTTACTGACTCTTCTTTGGTATAGAGAAATTACAAAGGGTAAATTTGTTATTCATAAAAAATCTAGAAGTCTGGGGTCATGAATGACAGCACATCAGAGTGACCGGCAAAGAACAAGATCAATGAAAAGTCAAATAAATTGGTAAAATTTCATCAGAAATGCTGTCAGAGATGAGCTTTGAAGCTGGGTTAATCAATCATGAGGACACGCATGTTGCAAGAGTCAGGATGGAATGAAATAAAAACTGAGACAAACACATTGAATCAGATCACAAATACTGCAAGCTCAGGATAACAAATAGAAACAAGAGCTTTAGAAATATGGCAGGTATTTAGGAGGGCTCTCATGCAAGGTGTTAGCAAATAACATAAATTTTAATCAGTTTACTGAAAATCCCTAGAGCCTTTAGGTCTAGAAGGCTCTATCAGTTAAGGTTAAGTCAGGAAAACAGAATATTCACTGATTCTTTCTTCAGCTGATCTTGTTCAAATTCTTCCATTCACCAATTCAGTTTCATTTATTTCATATAATCAATTACTTTTCATGTAATCAACAAACGTTATTTCCCATTTCTAGAATTTCTAAATGGTTACTTTTATATTCATCTTTCTTACCCCATTCCATTCTGATGTCAACTGCTCTTTCATCTCTGAACATTTTAAACAACCTTAATTTAAAACCTATTCTGATTTTTGTCTCTATCTACAATCCCCAGGTACAAGTGATCCTATTTTGTATAGCTGGTCATTTCCTCATGTGTTTATGAATTAGTCTTCAATGGGTGTTGATTTCTGCCAGCATTTCTCGTGGCCCCTGTATTGTGAAAACATCCCTTCAAAACAGTTGGTTGCCTCTGCTGCAGTGTACAGGGACCACCAGTCCCATTACAATTCAATTATTTTAGCCTAAAGTCACTAAACTATGTACATAAATTTTGGTCCCTACTGTTAAGGCCCTTACCTTTTTTGGATTCCTCCCCAAAGCCACTTTTTAAATAGGTCTCACAGGCACCTATTCATGGAATTTCCTCTTATACTAACAATTGGTGGATATCCTTTCTTGGTTTCATACTTTGCTGTGTATGTAGTTCTGTGTTGTCTTTTGCTCAGGATGTGTTTGTGAATGGAATAGAAGAGGGAAAGGATTGAGTGATTTATAAGCCCAGTCCACTACACTGAATGATGAAACTCAAGATGAGTATGGGGGAAGCCGGGATGGCTCAGTGGGCTAAGCACACACTTTGCAGCGCCGGGGACCAAGGATCGAATCCTGGCCCCGGCCCATGCAGACCCATATGCTGAACTGGGGAGTTTTCCCAGTTCAGTTCTCTGTCTGTCTCTGTATCTCTGTATCTCTCTCTCTCTCTCCCAGTTCAGTTCTCTGTCTGTCTCTGTATCTCTGTATCTCTCTCTCTCTCTCAATCTCTCTCTGTCAAAAAAAAAAAAAAGATGAGTATGATACATCTTGTGGCATCAGAAAATAAAGAAGTACACAAAATGATGAAACACATATCCAAAAGATATGGGGGCGGGGGCAACTGAATGGAGCCTCCATGGGTCAAATCTGGAATAATTTGAGAAACAAAATTAATAATGATAGTTATAGAATATAATCATACAATAAATTTTAAAATCCATAAATATATAGAGGAAGGGGGATGTTTTTCCTTATGATAGAATGCCAATTAATAATTATAGAAGAAATTATGAACATAGAAGTCACCATCAGGCAAACAACACTGTAATATTTGTTTCAAGCACGTATTATCTATCAATGAATAGTAAAATGAGACCAAAAGCATAATGATGATAAACAGAATATTTACACCATCTCAAATTATCTTCTTATAAAATACTTATTTCCAAAGGAAATAAATTTATAACTTGATACAGTGCAGAAACCAGCAGATATCACCTTAACTAAGCAATAAAAATTAGTATCTCCACTAATAAAACACATTATATACCGGTATACCTCCTAAAAATCACATACTGAGAAGAGCACTTCACTCCTGTAGTATTCTTGCCAAAACCACATTAATTTGATCATAAGGAAGCATTAAAAAAAAAAAATTAATTAAGGGTTGTTCTACAAAATAACCGGCCATTATATTAAAAGTGTCAAAATTAAGAAAGACCAAACAAACAAACAAGCAAACAAACCCAAGTGATTATCCAAGATTAAAGAAGACTATGAGACTATGGAAAGAAACCATATCAATGAAATGCAACATATGCTCCTGGCTTGAATCACGGTGCAGAAAAACAAAATCGAGAGAACAGAAAAGCCAGAGCTAGACAGATCCTTATACTATAGTCCCTACACCATACTTACCTCATCCCTGCTAAAAAATTAGAGTCCTTTTCTAAAGAAATTGAAATAAATTGACCAGGGTGAAACAAAGTAACTGGAATTGATATATTAGTAACATCCACGGAAAGCCTTTTTCATAGTGACATTTATGGATTCCCTTATGTAATGTCTAGTAATACATACTCAGCATAAAAGTTACAGCCAGTAGTTAACATGTCCTTCACAGGTACAAAGAAATCTCAGTGAGTCATTTTATTGCCTCATTCTTAGATATAAACATCTGACCAAAGATCAGCAAACATTTGGGAAATATGAATAAAATGGCAGAGTAAAGCCAAAATAAATAAACTCACACACATCAGAATACACACACATAGAGAGAACAAGAGAATTTTAGAAAATAAAAAGTTTAACTTTATTGGTAACCTCAGAGGTAGTCAAATATATTTCATCCATATAAATAATATATATACTGTAAAGTGAAACAAAGAAAAAAGGGAAGGATCTTTTATATTTCACACCTTTTATGACCCATCTTCTTCTTACCTTTCCTGCACATTTTTTTCCCTCTGGTTTTTGCTGTGGCAAGGAGTTTCTGCAGTTATACCTGGTAGCACAGACACCTCGATTTCTGCATTAGGATTTCTTTGGCATAACTGTGTGGAACTGCTAAAGGGGCTCACCCTAACATACATGCATAATCTAGCAGTATGTTCAGTAGAAGCCGTCTCCCATCCTCAGTATACATACCACTTGTAGTATACATACCACATGGCTTCTTACTGGGTCCCAGTGGGCTTAACTCCAGTTGCTCACAACAATGATTAGCTTGGTAATATACCAGTACTGACTTTTCTCCCTTCCTGTTTCACCCTTACCTGACCCTACATTCGTACACCCTATGATTTTTCAAAATAAACAATTGAGTTCTGATCCTTATCTCAGGCTCTGCTCTCTGAGGGGAACACAGACTGAGATATTTCTACAAGAACTAGCTCTAAAAAATACCAGACTCACAAGATGAGATTTGGGAATTGGATAAGCCACTGATAACAATCTCCTTGCTGATGACATATGATGCTGACAACTCCTAGAACTCAGTAAAATCACAATTTATAAGATTCAGCCAAAGGAATGAGGAATTGGGCTGAGGTATACGGGGAAGGTAAAGTACTGACTTACTGTATACATACATCATTACCTATAATGATGGTAATTACATCGTTTATAGAGTGAAATGGCTTTCATTAACAGTCTTAGATGCCTTGGGAAAAGTCTCAGTTTAAAGAAATATCAGGGGAAGCCGGGATGGCTCAGTGGGTTAAGCGCTCACTTTGCATCGCCGGGGACCGGGGATCGAATCCCTGTCCCGGCCCGTGCGGAACAATATGCTGAACTGAGAGCTCTCCCAGTTCAGTTCTCTCTCTGTCTCTGTATCTCTCTCTCTCTCTGTCAAAAATAAAAATAAAAATAAATAAATAAATATCAGATCAAAATATGCCGTAAAAGTCAAACATTTTCTTCAGCAGAAAACCAGGTTTAGAATTTATCTGTAAAGATAGCAGAGCTACAAAGCAGACTCAACTCACGACCTCAACAGGCCTCATAGGGCAAAGTCAGGGCCTGGATAGAAAAGATTTTCAGGGAAATAAGCCTGAAAATCCTGAACCCCCAGAATTCTTCTGGGTTCTGCTTCTGGAACAGGGTAGTAGAGACATTTCTGTCAAACGTCACAGTAAGGTTTCCACTGAGCTGAAAGCTATGACAATCGCATGGTCATTTTAGACTCATCATATCAGTGGGACAGTGGGCAAGAAATTAGTGACTATCAGTAAGGGCATTTGACCCTGACTGCATTAAGAGCTTGAATCAGTTACATGATAGGGAAGAGACTTGTCCAAGACCTAGAAGATGCAGAGGGGTGCCTAAAATTCAGAGGGGTGATAACTCAGTGCCTCATACCTCTCATACCTCTAAGAGTGTACTTGCAGCAACCATGACACAAGTATAGTAAGGTACCTTGGGGATGGAAGCTCATGTCAGCCCATGAGACTAGCAATTTACAACATACAAATTGCTGGCCCAGAAAGGAAAATAGGGAATTTGTATAAGAGAAAATGATAAATAAATTAGTAACTATTCCCTCCAGACCAGCTGCAGTAGTGAAAACAAAAGCCCATTCTTACTAACTCTCCTTTGTGAAGGGTGAATATTACAAGGACTGTTTGGAAAAAATTCAACTATGCATGCCTCTATTTTTCTTATTACACGGCTGGATACTTTATGAGACAACCCTTGTTTACTTAAAACTCTGACTGACTGGATTTAACAGAGGACACCAAGGGATCAGAGCATTTGAAAAGGTGGACTACACTGATCACTTATTTTGCCTTATTTCACATCATTCCTCCCACAGCCCAGCCTTCAAATTTCCTTTAGCCATTTGCACTGTCAACCAGCTTCCTTGAACATAAGACCCGAAACAATCAAATGCATAGAAGAAAACACTGGTACTAAACTTATAGACCTTGGGCTCAGAGAGCCCTTTATGAACTTGACTCCAAAGGCAAGGGAACTAAAAGCAAAAATAAATGAATGGGACTATATCAAACTAAAAAGCTTCTACACAGCAACGGCACCAACAACAAAATAAAAAGGAAACTAACCAAATGTAATGAAATATTTGCAAACAATGCTTCTGATAAGGGGCTAATATTTAAAATATATAAAGAATTTATACAACTCATCAACAAAAAAAACAAACAATCCAATTAAAAAATGGGCAGAAGACCTAAACAGACACTTCTCTCATGAAGATATACAAATGGCCAATAGATACAAGAAAAAAATGCTCAACACCACAAGCAATTAAGGAAATGCAAATTAAAACCACAATGAGATACCACCCTCACACCTGTTAGAATGGCTATAATCAATAAGACCAAGGAAAACAAGTGCTGGAGAGGTTATGGAGAAAAAGGAACCCTCATACACTGCTGGTGGGAATGTAAATTGGTACAACCACTATGGAAGGCAGTATGGAGATTCCTCAAAAACCTAGGAATGGAATTGTCATATGACCCAGCAATCCCTCTACTGGGTGTCTACCCCCAAATCCTGAAAACCTTAATCCACATAGATACATGTACCCCAATGTTCATTACAGCACTGTTCAAGGTAGCCAAGTCATGAAAAAAACCAAAGTGTCCTTTGATAGATGACTAGATAAAGAAGTTGCGGTACATTTACACAATGGACTACACAGCAATAAAAAAAGATGAAATACAGCAATTTGTGACAACATGGATGGACCTTGAAAACATCTTATTAAGCAAAATAAGTCAGACTGAAAGAATCAAGAAACATATGACCTCACTCATAGGTGGAATATAAAACTGAAAGTAACAAAGAAACAAAAACTCATGACCCAGTCAATAGTTTAGTCAATAGTTTACCTGAGGGTAAGGAGGAGGTGGGTGGGAGAGCTGGGGAGGGTGTAGAGAGGGAGTATCAAATACATGGAGATGGAAAGAGAGCTGATTCTTGGTGGTGACGACATAATGCCTAAGACAATGTAATATAGAATTGTATATCTGGAAACAATGTAACTTCTATCAACCAATATCACCAAAATAAATTTAACAATTAAAAAAAAAGAGGGGAAGCCGGATGGCTCAGCAAATTAAGCGCTCACTATGAAGCCCTGGGGCCTGAGGATCGAATGCAGGCCCTGGCCCATGTGGACCCATATGCTGAACTGAGGTGTGCTTTCCATGTGGAAGGCCCCCAGTTCGGTTCTCGGCCCCCGTTTTGGACCCTGGCTCAAGGGGCCATGTATTCCATGCAGGAGGCCCCCAGCCCAGTTTCTGCCCTGCACAGTCCCTGCCCACCTGTGTGGAACAAAAACCATGTCGAAAACTGATGACGTACAACTATGAAGAATGCTCTGGGCCCGCCCCCTTCTCTCTCTCTGTCAAAAAATAAAATAGGTCTTAAAAAAAAAAAAAAAAAAGATAACCAGATGTTACCACTTTTTCTCCGCACTGCACAATCTGCTCTCTACCCGAGTTTCTCTGATGTTACTGTGTGGGAGATCTGTGAGAAGCTGTATTGTCTTTCACCGTAAGAATATTCAGTAAGTGCAGATAGGTAAAACCATATACAAGCCATTAAAAAGAAAAACAAGAAGAGAATATGCAGTAACTCAGAAGTATGTTCATGACAGATTAAGGGGAAGAAAGCTATTTACATAATATGTATAGTTTTCTGAAATAATTTTAAAACAATGTATAATTATGCAAACAAAGCCTGTAATAATATCAAACTGAGAATAACCTACCCATGGAAATTAGACTTGAAAGTGTAACTATCACATTTATGTATTTTTGCTTTAATGTTTTTTCAAGGGGGCATGGATTATTGTTGTAATTTAAATAATTACAGTAGTTTCCTAATTTTCCAAAGTTTCACTTACATAACAAAACCAAACCCCAGCAAATAATTCCAGGCAATCTGGCTCTTATATTGCTTTTGACTTCACTTTCAACTATACTCCTCTCCCATGTTCCTTCACCCCCCTTGTATCTATAACACCTCTAAATCTTATCCATTTCCCCAATTTTGCTTCATCATTTGAATTAATGCATTCTCCTTGAACATATTTTTTATCTCTATATATAAGATTTAATCCCCTTGAAAGCAGTGATTGTCTTTTGTATCTATGGAACTCACAAAGTGTACCACCAGAAATGTTTACTATATATTTGTTAGCATAAGGTGGTGGTGAGGAGCTTGGTTCTTTCCATTGATACAGTAAAGGATTACAGATCAGCAAAACAAAAGTTTTATTGAAATACATTTCGAGAGAGAAATGGAACAATCTAAGAGAGGCAAAGGCCCCAGTGGGCTTGGGATTCAGGTTTCACTTCTGGCCCTGAGCCAGCCCTGCAAGTGTGACAGACAAGTCATTTGATTAACATGTGTAGGTTATATGGTTGTTTTCTTTCTGCACATGTCCTTACCCAGCATACATACAGAAAAACCCATGGGGCCCAAAACCTCAATGCCAATACATTATGATGAGGCTGAGGTTAAGGTAAAGGCAAGCTTTACCATTCTTGGGCAGGTGTCAAAAAACAGGTAATTCTGGTTGGATTTTACTTCCCTCTTATCAGGATGTTCTAATCACAAAATTAATCCCCAGGGGTTGGACCTGGGTGTTCCCTGAGGAGTGGACCTGGATGGTGCAAAGCACTAATCATATTACCCTCTGCCCCTGCAGTCATTTATGACTACCTTCCTACCTAATGTATTTATTGAATTTTATTAATGCAAATTTATTAATGCTGTATTGAGCATATTTCTCTCTACTTTTAATAAATTTTTTTAGAGGTGGTGGTACAAGATGGTGAAGCATGAAGATGCTGAACTCACCTCCTCCCACAGAAACACCAAATCTTTAGCTACGTATTATACAACTCCCTCTGAGAAAGACTGGAAAACTGTCAGAGAAACTCCTTCACATTGGGCGAACAAGAAAGAAGCCAACATCAAAGCAGGTAGGATAAGGATAGGTTGGGACCCAATCTCACCACAATCAGGAGTAAATTCACAAACCTGTATCTTCTTCCTGAGGAGCAAAGTACCCAAATCAAGCACCTCAACTGTTAAGACATGCATGTTGAGATGAGTCCCCAAAACATCAGGCTTTGAAAATCAACGGGGTTACTTCCACAAGACCCAAAGGGCTGCAGTAAACTGAGACACAGCTCTTTTTTTAAGAGCATACACTCAAGAGTTGTTCACCACAGAACCCAACACAACAGCTGCTATTTGAAAAGCACAAAGACCTTATGTGAAATCGACTCATTTGCTAATCTTAAAGCTATAGCAACAGGGGAGGGGCCTGAAGGAACACTCCCCAGCATAAAGGCTTGCAAAGGCCATTTTCATCTTCTTTTTGTTGTTTCCTCTGTCTTCTCAGGAGATGCCATCTTCACGTTCTTTCATTGCTGTGCTCCAGAGCACCAGTATCCCACAGAGGGCAGTTTTACACATCTGGTGTCCCAGTATTTATATCTGGTGTCCAAATTTTGGGGAATGCCAACCATGGGATGCCCCTTGATATTTTGGCTCTGAAGCCAGGGCGGTTTGCATTCCTGGGATCCATGGGATTGTAACAGACAGTTCTTGGCAGACTCCTACTCAATTCCTCTATTGCACTCCTAGCACTGCATAGATAGCATACAGAAACATGTGCTCAGTTTTTTTTTTTTTAATCTTTAATATATTTTATTTATTTTATTTATTTATTTATTTAGACAGAGGAGAGAGAGAGGGATACAGAGACAGAGAGAGAACTGAACTGGGGGAGCTCCCGGTTCAGCATATGGTTCCGCACGAGCCGGGGCCGGGATTCGATCCTCGGTCCCTGGGGCTGCAAAGTGAGCGCCTAACCCACTGAGCCATCCCAGCTTCCCCGAGTTCAGTTTTTTTGAGAGAGGTCTATTTGCTTGTCTAGGAGCTTTGGCCTGAGAGGTGGGTAGGCTTCTGGTCCAGCACACTTTGAGACCTATAGAGATGCTCTCAGGGAATTGTTAGAATAAACTAATTTTTAGTAAAGTTGTAGGATTCAAACCCAATATACAGAAATCTTGCGTTTCCATACACTAATAACAAAGTATCGAAAAAACTTAGGAATCCTATAAGGTCTGCAGAAGGAAGAACACACTGAAGTTCTGGCTTAGTGGGCAAGTTTATTGGAAATGGTCAAAAATGGCCAAGTGAATTCTGAAAGATGACATCAGCCCCTTCTGGGGCTTGGGAAAGAATTTTTATGGGCAGGTATCAGGCAGAACCAAAAAGGGGAAAGGGAAGATATCAGGCGGCACCATAATCTAGGTTGGGTGTGTTTTGTGAATAATCAGTGCCAAGTCCCAACTGCCTCAGAATGGGGCAGGGAGTCCCTCAACCTCCCAACCCCCACTCCACCCCTGACTGACTTTAGGTACTTGAGGTTGCTGCATCCAGAACCTGTGAGGCCTGTCCCTTTGTACTCATGTTGAATTTTTTTCTCCTCCCACAATCAGGCCATTCAGCCCTAATATTCCTGCCTTTTGTTATTAAAGAATAGGAGATGGGGTGTCATTTATTCTTTGGTAGCTGCTTCCTGCTGGATTGGGGTGACCTTAGAGTCATGGGGAACAAAAGGCTGTGGGTAAGGGTCTGAGCTGGTGGTGAGGCATTGGTAATGAATTTGGAGGAGCATCATTTCCCACAGGGTCTGATTGTGGAAAGCTCAAAAACATTCCTGCAGGAAGCTAGTAAAAATGCGTAGAAGGCAGAGATCAAAAGTTAGAATGAGAAAGATAAACATGAGTGGTCCTAAAGAACTGATAAGCCAAGTGACCCAATTAGATTTTAGCCATTTATTCCAAGACTCCTCCTGCCTCTCTCTGATCTTTTGTGCCCTCTCCTTGAGTTCAGCAGCTGCATCTCTCATAAGGCCTGACTGGTTAACGTAAAAGCAGCATTGTTCATCTAGAAAGATACACATACCTTTTTCTGCTGTGAGGACACCGAGCCCTAGATGATTCTGCAGGGTGACAGCTGCTATGGAGTCTAATTGGTCTTGTAATCTTACCAGTATAGAGGAGATTTCTTCAGGGAGTTTTGGAGATCCTCAGGAAGGGCATGAAAGTAAGTCAGGGAAGTTTCTAGCCCTCTGACCCTGAGGCCCAGATTGTGGGTGGGTAATGCTTACAGCTACAAGTAGGGAACGGCTTAGATGGCCTGTTGGTGTCTGATTAACTGGGTACTTGAAGTGGGAAGAGGCTGTTGGAATGAGACTAGATTGATGTTTGGACCTAGATAAACTAGAATGAAAGTTCCTGTCCAGTTGGTGGGCAAGCATGTGTAGGTGTTAGCTCCACAGAGAAAGAAGGCCCCTGACTAATGCAGGCAGACAGGTGGATGGAAAATGGTTGAATGAGGGCTGTGTCCTACCTATTGTTTCTGCACTCTGTATTCCTAGAGTTGAGGATAGGGTGGCACCAATGAGAGGGGAGAGATGGAAAGAACTTTGTTTTGAGCAGTATAGAAATCCAGATGAGGAAAACAGCCAACCGTGGAGTTTATTGTCGGAGTAGGAACAACTGTGGCTCTGGGCCATCAGGATGGTAATGGAGGTGAAGCACACTGGGTTTGCAAATATCCCGTTAGCTATAGGGAAGATCTGGTAGTCAGTCTATGCAGGTGTTTCGGTGGTCAGTGGGGAAAGATATGGAAACGCTGGTATTGCAGAGGTTAGAAGGAAAGTGTCCAACTGGGACTTGTCCTTGAGCAGTGAAACATAAAGCAGGTGAGAGAAGATGTGTATTGAGAGTGACAGACCCATGGATGGGAGGGCCGTTGGGTTTTAACTGACGTAGTTGGGAGACATAGGTTTGATACAGAAATTTTGCCCTACTGAGAAAGGATAATTAGTGGAGACCTAGGCAGTTGAGGAGGGGGCCCCAGCAATCTCAGTAGTCATGGCACCCATGCCTTGAAATGTAGCACAGAGATAGGATGGTCAAGTGGCCAGGCCACAGAAGATGATAAAGCCAGGAAGCATTGTCCATGGCCCTTTCAGTGAACTGCGTGCATGACAAACGGGTGCAACACCTAACAAGTGAGAAATTAACTGCAGGCACAGAACAGTAGCTTCAAGGCATATAGAAGGTACATAGGAAAAGCCCCCAGGTATAGAATTGGGCATTCCACTTTTGGGTGTCCCCTCTCATCAAAGAGCTTTCATTCTTCCAGCAGGCATTCCACTTTCAGGTGGCCCCTCCCTCTCATTTCAAGAGCTTTTACTCCTTTCCTTTCTTAATAAACTTTGCTGCTTCGCCTTTTCTGTGGAGTCTGCGTTCTTATTCAAGTTTGTGAGACCACGTAAGTCGGATGCCACGGTCCACAATTGTTCCTGCATCACTATTTGTGGCAGATACGGGATAGTCTTCAATGAGGGTGTCTGCCCTCTTAAAGAATGTTGTCCCCTTCTGATTTTGTAGTCTAGTCTAGCCTAGATGAGATATGTTTGTTTGGAGGGGACAGGGAAAGAGCAGTGTAGGCGGAGAAGGACATAGATAGGCACATCCAGCAATCTGAGGTGTATAAGGAGTGGCCCTTTTAAGGGGAGCCTGAGTAAGGTTGAGAGCCCTCTCCAGGTGAGAGGCCTCTAAATGGGAGAGAAAATAGAAATGGGAGAGAAAACAGGCTAGAATGCATCAAGGGGTAGAGAGAAGTAGAAGAATTAGTCTAAGTTGGAGGTGGAAGGAGTGCTGTACATTCCTCCATGGGACCTCTCCACATAGATCTAAGAGAATCGAAGTTGCCCTGCGGCATGTGTTGAAGGGAAGGGTAGAGATTAGTCCAATAATTTGGGAAGAAAGTGCAGGTGGAGAGTGAGGATTTTGGCAGTTGGGGTATGAGCAGTTAACTGAGAGAAAATTCTCAGGCCTATGCTCATTTGTGGCAGGTGACAACAAAGGGAGAGTTTAGAGCAAAGTAATGTCACAAATGAGTGTGAATAGAAAGAAAGGGTAAAAGTGAGGGCAAGAAAGATGAAAGTCCTGAGTAAGCTTTTCTAAAGTAAGAGATTAGTATGGGTGTACCTATCCTGAGGAGGAACTTTAAAAGATTACAGCAGAAAGGGCCTCCAGGAATGACTGACCCTGCTGGTTATAGATTAATCACACCCTATAAATCTCTGACTGGCCTCCTGGAGATTCTTGCAACACAAGAAAAACAGGATTTGTAAATAGCCAGAACCAGTGGTCCGGGAACCCATACAGTCCATCAAAACTCCCCCTCCTTACCTTGAGTCACGAGGAACACATATGACCCTAGAGCAGGGTTCTCCAAACTACGGCCCATGGGCCGGATGCGGCCCGCAAGGCCCTCTCATCCGGCCCATGGAGACCTTTTTATCTGAATAAAATAATATTAAATAAATAACTAAAAACATCTATGTTTTGATTCTTTTTTATTTGGACCTTGAGTGTGCAGTCGGCCCCCAAACTACTGTTTGATAGTTAATGCGGCCCGCGGGCTGAAAAGTTTGGAGACCCCTACCCTAGAGAAAGGAATCACGCTCCAATCACGTGGACACTAAAAAGGGTATATAAGCTGTAAGGAATCTAACTACGAAGAGCACGTGCGGGTGGCGAACGTTTTGGCGATTGAGTGCCAGTTTATGAAATAAGAGTATACTCACTCGACTTGCGTGCCAACACATCAAGTGAGATAGAGGTATCCATTATTTTTATGTCTGTAAGAGCACAAACAATTATTTTTTAAATGGTATTCACAGCTCCGTGTGCTGAAATAATTGCTCCACGTGCCACTTAGGGCACGCGTGCCATAGGTTCGCCACCCCGCCCTAGAGAGATGAAACTACTGAGTATGGCCCTGGAGTTTAGCTGCTGTGAAAGTAGTATCAGGATTGACAATAGACGGTAGTAAAGGGGTTGGTGAGATGGGTTGGTCTTGAGTGAAGAGAAAGAGAAAAGTAGGCTCCAAGGTTGAGGGTGGAAGGAGAGAAGAGCCTGGAATTTGGAGAGGTCTTTACCTAAAATTCGGGTCGGGCAGCCTGGGAGAACTAAAAAGGAGTGTGAGAAAAATGCATCCTGGAGTGTGCGAGGGAGCATAGGGGTTGCTAGAGGCTGGGAGGTTAGGCCGTTAATTCCCACAACTGATATATAAGAAGGGTGGGTAGGACCCAAAAATTCAGGTAAGGCAGAGTAAGTAGCCCTCCTGTCAATTAAAAAGATTGGCTTACCTGCCACTAGAAGTGTTGCTCTGGGCTCTGATGTGGTGAGGAAAGATGGGGCCAGGGACCATAGCACCTTCTGTCTTCAGCAGCAAGGTCTGAAAGGCTAGGCAGGGCAAGGTTCAAAGGTTCCTTGTCCTTTGAGGGAGATGCTCCTGCCCCCTTTGAGAGGGAAAGGGACAGTCTACTTTCCAGTGCCCTCTGTTACCACAGTGAGGCCATGGCCCAGGAGGGGGCTGCTATTGACAGCAGGCCTTTACCAAATGACCTCCCTTGCCGCACTTATAACAGGATCCAGATGGTGCCCTCTGAGGCCCTTTATAGATTCCGGTTCTTCTGATTGGAGCCGTGGGTAGCTGCTGCCAGTAGCTAGTAATCAATTCATTTATCTAATTTAGCCTGTTCTTCCCTATTATTGAAGACCTTAAAGGCCATAACTAAGAGGAATTGTGGGGTTTGAGAGTTCTCTTCTGCCTTCTTTAACTTTTTGCATATATCTGGGGCCAACTGAGAAATAAAATGAGTGTTTAGAACAATAGTCCCCTCATTGAAAGTTGGATCTATCTTGGTGTATTTCTGGAAGGCTCTGGTTGAGCTGGAAAGAAATTGGGCCTTTTGAGAGATTTATTTTAGTTTTTCATAATTGACTGCCTTATGAGAAGTCTTTTGCAAGCCTGCAGAGCAAAGCAAATGATCATGATTGCATAAGGCCCGACTGGGTTTGTCTAATCTGATAGTCCCATCCTGGCTCTTCCTGAGGTACAGCAGCTCCCCCTACTGGCTTCTGGTTGTCTTGATGGTGGAGATCATCTGCAAAGCTTTGAGCCACTACCCAGACCTGTTCCTTTTCCTCGGGTAAAATAGTAGAGGAAAGAATTATATATAGATCATGCCAGTTTAGATCATATGACTGGATTACCGTATTTTCCGGCGTATAAGACGACCGGGCGTATAAGACGACCCCCTAATTTTACAGTTAAAACATAGGTTTAGGCCTATATTCGCTATATATACCCCCCACTTCCGAGGCTGTAGTCTTATACAGCGAATATAGGCCTAAACCTATGTTTTAACTGTAAAATTAGGGGGTCGTCTTATACGCCGGAAAATACGGTATATATTTAAATGTATGTCCTAGGAAACTAGCAGTCACCACCCAGCGCGAGAGTGAGTGTGAGGGGGTGAAGGGGTATTGGGGTTCTGGGAAAGGGGTGATCAGAGTTGGGAGCATCCTGAGGAGGTATGGGGGTGGGAACAGGTTGTGGGGTGTAGGGAGGAGCAGCAGTCAGAGAACTGATCAGCAGGATCAGATCAAAAGGAGATTTGAGGTCAGATGGTGAGGGGGCTTAGAGTAAGTCAGGAAGATTTAAAAAGTGGGGCTGAATCTGCAGACTGAAGGACAAGAGCGAAGAGCAAAGAAAGCCAGAATGTAGAGAATTTCTGACCATTTTCCACTGTGGTGACAAAAGTTATCGAAGTCAAAAGTACCGTTTTTGTTGCCTAATTCGTATCACAGCCAGGCGGTATTACAAAATAATATATGGTATTTTGGCCTGATTTCACCCTGAAGGCAGAGTGCTGAGATTCTGTAAAGGAGTAGAAGGTGCGTAAGAGTCTTGCAGAGAGAGGCGTCCCAGTTCCCTTTGCAGTCCTTAGACAGAACATGGAGCCTTTCTCAGAGTGGGCGTTCCCTACTCCTGAGAGGGTTCAGGTCTGAGCACTGAGGAGTCTCCTGGCCTAGCGCTAGGTCTTGATAGCCTGAGAGGCGACAGAGAGCAGGAGACTGGAGTGAGAGAGATCATCCTCTTTTCTCGCCTAGAATGTGCCCGAAAATTAGAGCCAATGTTGTTTGCGTGGTCATCAATAGAAAGGAGAAAGTCCCTAGCTGTGGGTCCTTTAGGCAGGTCTGGAAGGGAGACCAAGGAATGAATCAAGAACCCCTCCGAGGGGGGGGGGGGGGGAGAGTGAGGCAATTCAGCACTTGCTTGATCAACACCCCTCCCACCCACCCACCACCAGGTTTCAGCACGAAGGAAAAGCACACCAAAGCTCTGGTTTAGTGAGTTTATCAGAAAGGGCCAAAAATGGCTGGACTGACTCCGAAAGATGGCATCAGCAACTTCTGGGGGTTGAGAGAGCATTTTCTTTTTTTTTAAGATTTATTTTATTGATTTTTGACAGAGAGATACAGAGACAGAGAGAAGGGGGAGGGCCCAGAGCAGTCTCCATAGTTGACATTAGTTTTTCCATATAGTTTCACTCCACAGGTGGGCAGGGAGCTGCACAGGGCAGGAACTAGGCTGGGAGCCTCCCATATAGGTCCCGGCAAGAACTGAACTGGGGGCACACCCCAGTTCAGCATGTGGGTCCGCATGGGCCAGAACGGGGATTCGATCCTCGGTCCTCGGGGCTTCAAAGCGAGCGCTTAACCCACTGAGCCATCCCAGCTTTCCCGAGAGAGCATTTTTATGAGCAGATTATCAGGCAGAACCAAAAGGGCAGTGGGAAGGTATCAGGAGCCACCAGCATCTAGTTTGGGCATGTTTTGTGGATAATCAGGCACCAAGTCCCAACTGCTTCAGGGTGGGGCAGACAGTCATGCCCCCGCCCCCCAGCTTTTGCATGGGAAAATTTCTGTAGTTAGGCACTTGAGGCTACTGCAATCAGAACCTGGCTGCAACCTGTCCCTTTGTCTTCATGTATTTTTTTTCTCCTCCCACCATCAGGCCAGTTAGCCTTAACAAATCTTATTTACAATTGCATAGAAAAGCTAAAAATCTATAAAAAAAATTTTTAAGATTTTAGTGTTTGAGAGGTTGAGAGACAGGAAACAGAAAGGGGGAGGGCCCAGAGCTGTCTCCATAGTTGTACATCATTAGTTGTGTCATAGTTTCATTCTACACAAGTGGATGTGGGGCTGCATGGGGCGGGAACCAAACTGGGAGCTTCCCACATGAAAGGTGAGAACCCTCGCCACCATCCCGGTGATTACCAGTTGTGCCACAGTTCAGCTTGAGTTTGCATGGGCTGGGGCCAGGATTCAATCCCCAGACTTCATGCTTATAAGGCAAGTGGTCAACCTGCTGAGCTATCCCAGCATCCCCAAACTAGTAATAAATTTAACCAAGTAGGGGATGCCTGGATGGCTCAGTGGGCCGAGTGCTCATCTTACATCCCTGGGGTCCAAGGATCAAATCCCGGGCCTGGCCCTTGCAGACCCATATGCTGAACTGGGGTGTGCCCTGTTTGATTTTCACCAGGGTGGGCCTCCTATGTGAGAGGTCCCCAGCTGGCAGGGGAATCACTCCCATGCAGGAGGCCCCCAGCCAGTTCCTGCCCTGAGCAGCCACAAGCCTCAAGCCCGGTTCCTGCCCTGCAAGGCCCCACATCCACCTGTGGAATGAAACTATGTAGAAACCTAATGATGTACAACCATGGAGACTGCTCTAGACACTCCCCCTTCTCTTCCTCTGTCAAAAATAATAAAATAAATCTTTAAAATAAAAAGAGTAATTGCATTAAGTTTATTTGAACCGGGGGAAATTTATTTTTAACTTAGATATTCACTGTATTTATTTTATCACACCTCATTAAATAATTATTCCACCACATAACAATGAAATTTTGCCATTTTCAACAATGTGAATGGAACTTGAGGGTAATATGCTAGGTGAAACAAGTCAGAGAAAGACAAATACTGCATGATCTCCCTTATATGCGGAATCTAAAATGCTCAAAAATAGAGAACAGATTGATGGCTACCGGGGTGGGGGGCAGGGCAAAATGGGTGAAGGGGGTCAAAAAGTACAAAACTTCCAGTTATAAAATAAGTCATGAAAATAATATATAGCATGGTGATTACAGTTAATACTGTACTACATGTATGAAAATTGCTAAGAGAATCATGGAAGTCATCATCACAAGGAAAATACTGTGGGGAAGCTGGGATGGCTCAGGAGGTTAAGCGCTTACTTTGCAGCCCCGGAGCCCGAGGATCGAATCCCAGCACCAACCCAGACCCATATGCTAAACTGGGGTGTGCCCCCAGTTCAGTTCTTGCAGGGGCCTGTGGGAGGCTCCTGGCCCAGTTTCTGCCCTGCGCAGCCCCGCGCCCACCTATGGAGTGAAACTATATGGAAAACTAATGCTGTCAACTACGAAGACTGCTCTGGGCCCTCCCCTTTCTGTCTCTGTCTCTCTCTCGAAAAACAATAAAAATAAATCTTTAAAAAATAAAATAAAATTCCAAAAAAGTTTTTATATAAATATTGCATGTGCACATAGCTTTGAAACACAAAAAAACCTGTGTTCTGAGATTAAATTTAATCTAATATCCTACCTTCACACATTTCAGATAAAAACTTACACACACACAATTACTTCCATAGTAAAAAAAACAAACACTTTAATGTAGGATGGTCCCATAAAAAACATTAGTCTTAATTTTGTACTAAAATTCAGATACTACTGAAAGCTACTATAAAAAAGTAAAAAGTACTTTTGCATTTTAAAAGTTAATTGTTTACCAATTGATTTATTTACAACCAAAACCTGAGCTCCATTCTAGACTCATTTGTCCCTTTGAAACTGTGAGAGAATGATGGGATGGCTCAGTGGGTTTAGTGCTCATCTTGCAGATCTGGGGTCTGAGAATCAAATCCTGACGCTGGTCTGTGTGGACCCATATGCTGAGCTGCAGTGTGCCCCTAGTTTGGTTCTCACTGGAGTGTTTCCCACGTAGAAGGCCCCCGGCCGTGTTCCTACCCTGCACAGCCCCATGCCCACCTATGGAACAAAACTACCGTATTTTTCGCTCCATAAGACGCAATTCTCCACCACCAACCTCCCCTCGCCCCCCCCCCCCCCCCCCCCCC